>JAVTVY010030187.1:0-121175 GCA_036873755.1 Hanleya hanleyi | reverse complement strand
ACGGCCCCTAGCACCGGCTTAAGCGGATTTAGATACACCAGCTCGGGCGCTGTGATGACAGAGCAGCTCAAACAAATAACTCGTTTGTTGTTAATGGATGAGCATCGAGGACGCCTGATGGCGTAAATGTCTCAGCATAGGGTAAACATGGTGAATGGAAGAATACCCTGAAAAACTAACATGTAATGCCCGACGTCGTACGGCTTAAATTTCCCACCAAAATAATAAACCTACACATATCTGTCGAATGACATGTACAGGGGGCGGGCCTCGGAGACTAACACTCCAGCAGCAGATACCTACCTTATACAGGTAATACATTGGAGCGATATGCAGAAAGGTGGGGAAAATTGACGACGTCTGGCAACTAAAAGGCCACCATATGACTCGGTTTCCCTCGGCACCTCACATTCAGACCCAAGAATGAGGTGGATTCTCGAACGTAGCCTAAGTATCTCGGCCGCGCTTTTATTGCAGGTGTTCATGTGGAGATTATGAAGTATCCTCACGGCCCCTATACCATCTTACTTTACCGAGATATCAGACCATCCCAACACGGTCGCCATTTAGATTCTACCCATATTTCATTGCAAACAAGATTGAGCAAACAGACCATCTCCACTAATAAAGTCGTTTCTTATTCATTACAATTAATGTTTCCTCCCAGTCCCTTGCTGTGATTGTCTTAAAGTTACGTATACCGATGCAAAATTCATTATAATCCAAGTTTTCACAATATAACCTTGAGTGGACAAGAGACATGAGGAATTCCAACTAACCCCGATTTTTGTGGGACACACTCAATAATTTACTTCTGTACAACACTTGGTTCAAATGAAACACTATCCAGATATAAGCGGAACATTTTATAGAAATAAAGAAATTAAAAAACAGAACAAGGCGCGATAATCAGACACAAATAAAGGAAAAATACAATTTCTAGATTCATGACGTCATAGCGACGAAACTGAAGCAGTTATCGGAAGTCTGATTACGCTATCTTTCAGGTCGATATCCAGAAGCAATGCGTGGAGCATTTCAGTATGATAAACCGCGAACTAAAGAAAATATGGCAGGGTAATCTCCCCTACCCCCATTTGGATTTAATGGTGTCATGACCGGTTAACATCTATATGAATCCATGCTGAGGTCAAACGGGGCTTAGTAGAAAGACGCATCTGGTCTAGAATTAAACGGTAGACATATATCGTTCAAGATTATATGTCAAATAAATATCATCAAGAATGGATTACCGCGAAAGAAACAGAGAAAATCGGAGGAAATATTTCCCAAAATTCATGAGACAAAGGCTTCTCGAGCTTATGACGTCACTATGACGTGGCTATATTAGCTAAAGGAATTTGGACTGTTTTATCTGAAAGGTCATTATTCGGAGGTAAATTTGTGTAAGTTTCAGATCGAGTAGCGCAGGGGTAATAAAAATATGCGGACTGAATTACCCCTACCCCCATTCCGGTTTTAAATTTTTCAAAACCAGTCAGCATCAAACAATTGCTTGTAGCAACCTTAGGCACCACCGTAGATATCTACATCAGGTATTTAACTGACCGGGAGATGTTGATCTTCATGAAAAAGAAGTCAAACAAAATCTACGCGGGGGGTGCTACGGAATGACATGTTCTCGCGGGTGGCTACCGGACTATGAAAATTGTTGACCGCTTCTCTCTTGCAGGAAACAAGCCTATGTTTATGTATACTATGATTGTCTTTTTGAATGGTGCTAATACTGTTATATGGAATATGGAATAGGTCTTTGGATTATGGACGCGGATATTCTCTAATGGACGACGGCTGAATTATGAATGACGGACCAGACGCTTGTAATCATCTGGTTTCCATCATTGACATGATGAACGCTGGACTTGGAGTTTTTACCTTTTATTCTTTGGATCATATTCTAAACTTTTGTTATAGGAGTATGTGTATTGATCTTAGAAACATAATTTTTCCAAGAATCTCGTTTGTTCTGTTTCATGATTCTACGAGTTTGAGCTCTTGTAACTCTGAGATCTTTCAAATTTTCAGGATCAGGATGTCGGCGGAAATATCGTTCAGCTTTCGTCTTACATTTTCATGCTTCTTTGCTGTCATCATTCAACCATGGTTTTTTAATATGTACAACTCCTGAAGATGTGGGTATGGTTTGGTTGGCAATTTCTATCAGTATATCTGAGAATAACTGTATATGATCTGGATTATCAGTGAAAGAGACTGCTTGTAGTTTTTGTGAACAAAGCTTTTCAAATTCTAGCCAAATTGCTTTCTTAAAATTATACCTTGTGAAAGGGGCTCATCAGTTGAGTAAACAGCTTTTAAAACAGTGGGAAAGTGATCACTTCCACAAAGAGCAGCCCAAGTAAATTCTTCGAGAATAGGAAGGTCGCAAAATGAGATATCTAATGCAGAATAGGGGTTCCATGAGCTGAGGACAAATGTGTATAACAACCATCATTAAAAATACACAAAGAATTATTTGATATAAAATTTTCAAGAATTTTACCTTTACAATTGTCTTCATTATCCCAGAGGATATTACAACCGTAAAATCACCCATCATTAAACAAGGTTTTGGGAGCTGATCGTAAAGATCCTGTAGTTCACTAAGATGGAGACTTCCAGACTTAGGTATGTACACTGTGCATAATGTGAAAACAGATTTCAAGGTAATACGAGCTGCTACAGCTTGTGAGTCTGTCACTAAATTAACAGAACTGTGTAAGACACTCATTTTAATCAATATTGAAGAGCCGCCTCTAGCTTTTCCATTTTTTTTCTAAAGCGCAGGAATGATAAGGTGTGTAATGTCGAAGTTTGAATTTATCTTTATTTGCTTTCTTCAGAAACGTCTCATTGAGACAAAAAGCTGATGGTTCATAATCTTGAGTTAATAATTGGAGTTCATTCAAATTTGGCCAAATTCCTCTGCAGTTCCACTGAATGATAGTTGGTGACTGAGCCATTTTTAGTCTGTATAAAGAAATGAAATACAAAACTGCTCAAGCCAAGATATAGAAGATTAACGTAGCCATTATGTACGTTTTATTTTGGGCAATTCTCTGAGATTTCTTCGCATTTTTCTTTTCGCCTCTCTCTTCTTTTTTAATTTTTTTCTTATAAATGTCGTGATCTCTCTTTTGTCCCAACAAGGTTTTCGACCTTTGGTTCAAAGAAGTCTCGCCTTTCATGGGACGTTCATTACATTCACTATACTCATCATCAGTGAGCATAGGTGAATCGTTGGTAGGAGAGGAGGCAGTATAGACTATTTTTGGCTTCTTGACCGTTTCAGTAACTAAGGGTTTCTCCTTTTTCTTTCTCGGATTCGGGGTAGGTTTTTTTTACTACAAGACAGTTTATAGCTTTCGTCGTATTTGAATTCATTATTCCTTCATTTGGCGTAAAGTTCAAATCCACACCAAAGTGCTATAAATTGCTTAAAAGCCAAATGCACGAAAGCTCTAGATTTGTTAAAAGTAGTTGCCAGCTATAAGTGGGGAGATCAGCAAACTCTTCTCCATTTGATCACTTGTTCGTTCCAAACTTGATTATGGTTCTATTGTTTACAATGATGCAAGCAAGTCAAACTCGGCAAAGCTTGATCCTATTCTCCATCAAGGACTAAGACTTTGCCTCGGTGCGTTCAGAACATCACCCAAAGAAAGCTTATATGTTGAAGCGGATGAATTTTCTTTAGAACTTCGACGGATTAAACTATCGCTGCAATATATCACAAAACTACGTTCGAACCACTCAAATCCTGCATATAATTGTGTTTTCAACCCTCAGTACGCAGATTTCTATTTAAAGAAACCCTCGGTTATTCCATCTCTTGGAATCCGTATGAAACCACACATTATAGCAGCTGGTATTAAAGTTACCAAACGAGCTCTTGTCAACTCCACCATGGCAGTTAGCCAAACCAGAAGTAGATATTTCACTGACGAAATATAAAAAGGCAGACAAGAACCAGCTCGTGTATACACAAGAATTTGGTCTACTGAGAGAAAAATACCGATCGCATCAGGCTATTTATACTGATGGTTCTAAAGATGGTGAGAGAGTAGCATGTGCTACTATCTTTAGTTCCAAAACTAAAACCTCTCGTCTACCAGGTAAAAGTTCCACATTTACTGCAGAAGCAAAAGTTCTATTATCAGCTTTAGAAGGTATTGGAATCCAATAGAAGGAAAAAATATGTCATATTCTCGAATTCACTATCATGCCTCAAAGCGATTAAAAGTGGAAATTCAACTAATCCCACCATCTTGAAAATTCTACAATTATATGACACTAGATTTGATCCACAGATAGATATTGTGTTTTGTTGGGTGCCTAGTCACGTTGACTAGGCAATACTGAAGCTGATAGATTGGCTAAGGCAGCTCTAGATGAAGAAGTTGATCCTGTTGGAATCCCATACAGCGATTTCACACCATCTATCTGCGCTTATGTAAGAAAGCTGTTTCAATCTTTATGGATAATAACAAACTTCACGAGTTAAAAAAACTGCTGGTTATACGCATCTGAACAGTCAGAAATGTTTCGATCAGGCCATGATTAGACGATGCGGGATCGGTCATACACGATTAACCCACGAATATTTACTAAAACAGGAGGCGGTCCCAAGGTGTATTCCATGTGATGAAGATCTCACGGTGAAACATATTCTCATAGACTGCATAGATTTTAAGATTGTTTTTATCGAGCAGCTAAAAGAAGATGGTATTTTAAATTATTTGAGAGAGATTGGTTTGTTGTACAAATTTTAATGTTTGTACCACTTTTTACGCAATAGTTTACTGAGTCGTTGAATTGAATCCTTAGAATTTTGTTTGATCGTTGCTGAATAGCTGAAATATTGCTGAATGCGACGTTAAACCTTAATTCTCTCTCTCTCCCGACGAGTCTATTTCTTCAATATGACCACGTTGATCTCCAACGTCAAAACCTTTACCAACAGTTCAACTTTAGCCAATTCTTGCTCTACTGTTCCATAGAGTATTTGACACTTGTACTAGACCTTCATGGACGTCTCGTCATGTTCCAACAGTTTCGTTCAATGCGTGATATATACCAATCGTGTTAACGTTCTGTAAGCCTGTGAGTTTTAGGGAGAGTGATCTATCAACCCTTCTGAGCGCCATAGTGAAAAAAATCAAAGCCTCACTAGGGAGCCTCACCACAAATAATGAGTAGCACACAGTGTGCTCTCCCACAGAGTAGACATTGACTACCCCCCGAGGGAGCCTCACTCAAGAGTATATATATAATACAACCAGTGTCACTGAACAGTATAATCTTTCCCGAAGGGAACCTGGGGTCTAGGCAGAACAATAGCTCTGCGCCAAGACCTGCGCTATCGAATGAGTTGCTCGGCAGCTCCGAAGAACAAAAGAACACAGAACAAAGACCAGTACAAAATTGTACTTCAGGGTTAGGTCTATAACATGGAGCAATACCTTCACTATGGCCCATGTATTTAGCCTATCTCGAGGAACACAAAACAAAATGTGCAAATCGAACTAAGCTAAACAGAACGGAAAACGAACCAACTTTAAACTAATCAAAACAAAACTAGAAAATATGTACACCAAGAAAATACGAAATATTTACAGGCAATGAAAAAACAGAGAAAAAGAGAGAGCTACAGAATATAATCCGCCGACCCTCTCTGTCATAAAGACCGATAAGGCAGCAATGGCGGACCGCTGTAGGCTGAACTGACAGAGACATAAAATGCCTTGATAAACGAGAAATAATTTCAAAATTTCACACAGGTACTTGTCAAAAGCGTTCACAAAATATAATTCGCAAAAATTAGAACTAAGATCAACTGAAATCCACAGAATTAGACAAATTTCTCTGAGCGAAGTGCAAGCACTCCCGATACCTAATCTCTCTACATACGGGCCGATCTATCTCGAGCAAAAGTAGACGGCGTGCTGAGTATGCAGCCCAATTTTATTGTTGAGTGGATGATTCATTACACATTTTACGTCATTACGTTTTAACATAGATGTGGTTCTTACAGGATACAATTTCACCATTGAGAAGAAAATGAGCTTTACAAGCCAGGCCTCCGTTGTAGGAAAAATAACCTGTTAAATATATACGTTAGTTTAAGGGGGTGACATATGTTCAACTACCTTTTTTCATAGAATCACAGGTGATTTGATTACTAAATAGGCAATACGATTGGTGCCCAGTATTATATACAAAAATGTTCCCCGAACCTTGCGGAATGTGAATTTGACACCCCTTTGAAGCAACAATGTAAATTGGAGAATATAATTACAGAGCATCTCGGCACTGCCAGCAGAAGTCAATAAAGACGAGAGATCCTAAAGGATCTTGGCGCCCACCATTGTCCGATAATTGTAAGCTAATGACAAGAGGATCTTTTTGTCCATTGTTACTAAGACGATTGAGTTGTAATTTTGTTTACAGAATTTCGAATCTGAGCGAAAAAGATCGAAAAAGGGACACTGAAAAACATCAAGATATAATCTTTCTAAGTTTCAAGAGTTTCAAGATTTCTAGAAACTGTACTTATGTCGGTTGTTATAATACAAGAGAAATGAGCAAAGTTAGTATAAAAGTGAATGTACATGTATGGGGGATCCTTCGTCTTCATTTTGTAGTATTTTTTTGTCCCCCCCTTCATCATTGGAAGCGAAGAAAAATCTCTTTGACACTTTGGCATACTTAAGATTTTATAATTAGGAACGAATGCTAATTCTGTTCGGTTTACTGGACTAGTTCGAAATATCTCTTTTAAGATACCATGCTCGAAAATAGTAAGATGGTACAATACTTAATACTGAAGGGATCCGGTCTGCGCAGTACTGTTGAAACTTCGAATTTGAAAGTGTCTGAATCCTGATTATCTCCCTTGGATCGAAACATGCAGTAGTCTACAGTTGTCGAGTTGTGACATTGTGTCACAAGAGTGACGTCCCTTCATGTAGCTGACCCGCCGGCAGATTAAAGGGTGGGGCAATTCACTTGCAACTGCATGGACTAAAGAAAACTGATTTAAAATTTGAAAAAATACATTTTAATTCCGAATTATTTGAACTCCTTGATATGGAAGGTGAAGATATGGATATTCTCTATAGTCAATATATAGAATATGCCCCACCAATTGATCCGTCGACTCTTGTGATGCAACAACTGTCACAACTCGGGAATACCGTATTAATTGGATTTTCGAATCGGACCAAAAAGGCATCTTGCACAACTAGGCCCCATGTGGGATCTTGCATAGCTGGGCCACAAGGGGAATCTGTGTACCAAATTTGAGGAAGATCCATGCAGTACTTCTTGAGAAATCACGATAACAAAGTTCCATTGGAAAATCCAAGATGGGCGCCTGGTGGCCATACTGGATTTTCGAATCGGACCAGAAAAGGTATCTTGCACAACTAGGCGACACGGGGAACCTGTGTACCAAATTTGACAAAGATCCACGTAGTAGTTCCTGAGAAATGGCAGTAGGCCTGATGGACATATTGGATTTTGGAATCGGACCAGAAAAGGTATGTTGCACAACTGGACCACAAGGGCAACCTGTCTACCAAATTTGAGAAAGATCCATGCAGTACTTCCTGAGAAATCACTATAACAAAGTTTCATGGGGAAATCTCAGATGGCCGCCTGGTGGCCATATTGGATTTTCAATTGAACCGAAAAGGTATCTTGCACAACTAGATTCTCGAATCGGACCAGGAAAGGTTTCTTGCACAACTAGATCCCAAGGGGAACCTGTATACCAAATTTGAAAAAGGTCGATGCAGCAGTCCCTGAGAAATCGCGGTAACAAGATTTCATGGGGAAATCCAAGATGGCTGCCTGGTGGCCATATTGGATTTTCGAATCGGACCAGAAAAGGTTTCTTGCACAACTAGACCCCTAGGGGAACCTGTGTATCAAATTTGAAAAAGATCCATGCAGTAGTTCCTGAGAAATCGCGGTAACAAGAATTGTTTACGGACGGACTGACGACGGACGGACAGACGACGGACGGACGACGGACGGACGACGGACCACGCACGAAAAGTGATTTGAACAGCCCACCATCTGGTGATGGTGGGCTAAAAAAGCACACACTCTTGAAAGATGGTCTTAAAAATTGTATGAAATCACTGCTACAACAAAGACTATGCCAACAAAAGTAAATTCCACCGGAAAGTATTTTTAAAAGATTTTTTTATCATTTACTATGTCAAAATAATTCTCCACGGCAATGATAATTCGTGTCAGCCAATATGAAGGACAGTTCAAAGCTGTGTACGCTATCCAAGACAGACCTGTATGTCCCACTCCTGTCACCAACCTATGTTAGTTTGAAAAGCTAATACATCTAAACCAGTTTGTACAGTCAGTGAGGGAAATGCCCTGGATTCTTTCTATTCAATCCCCAACTGCCTATTGTGGTGCATTCATTCACAGCCTGTTCTGATTGTGCCTGGTTCTAAAAGAAGCTGCATAATTAATTGCCAATTGACACATCTGTGATTTGAGATACAACGCATATCTCGAATCGTTAGATTCTTGGTATGTGCTTTAGAATAGGTTTACCAGAAGACTATTCTGTGAAGTCATATGACGCAGTCAGTATGTCGGCACCTCTTCCCACTTCCCTTATATGTGTTGTAATTGATCCACATGTCCGGTACACAAAATTTCTAGACGAAGACAATTACTGATAAATTAAAAAAATATTTAAAAATACTTCCCAAATCAATTTTTATATCTAACATAGTCTTTGTTTTAGAACATACTATACAAAATTGTCTTAACTGCTTTTCAATATTGTATGTTTAATATTTATGCACTTCTGCTGGCAGTCCCAAGAACCATTGCTTTTGTAATTATATTCTCCAATTTACATTGTTTGTTCAAAGAGGTGTCATATTCACATTCAGCAAAGTTTGGAGAGAGAGAGAGAGAATTGAGGTTTAATGTCGCGTTCAGCAATATTCAGCTATATAGCGACGATCAAACAAAATTCTAAGTACTCAAGTCACTAACTTAGTAATCCAACGCATTAGAACACACACACATTAAAACTTATGTAACAGCCCGATTTCCCTCAAATAACCCAAGATACAATCCTCCCTCACCCGACTAAAAAGATCTTCCAAAGTAGTCGCTCGACGAAAAGCTTCTCTTACAATCTTAAAATCTATGCATTCGATAAGAATATGTTTCACCGTGAGATCGTCATGGCATGGAACACACCTTGGGACTGGCTCATTTTTACCTCCGTCGATCAGACGGAGGTCTAGGAGCGCAACGTGAAATCTCCCGCCAAATAATTGTCATATGGGGAACCCACGACTCATAGTATTTCCAATAGGGATCGTCATGGTTCCCGACGAAATCTTGAATCTTTTCTTTGGACACAAATGAATGCTTACGTCACAAAAGGTGTGTATCCTTTGCAGCCCTTCCACCGGGTCTCTTTATTCGAGGGTACTAAATTCGCGCGTGTACTTATAGCTTCGCGCTGGTACAGATGGCCGGTATGCGACGAAGACAAACCTGCGCTTTCATAAAAAGTAAATTTTCACGAAAGAAAAACTCGCATTCCAGATAGTATAATTGGAAACTTCCTCGAGAATCTCTGAATCGGCAAAAAGATAAAGGACGAGTGTCATTCACCAGGATGCGAGTCGGAAGTGAGAAGTCAAATTCAAAGTCAGAGGTCAAAAACGTAAAACTCCGAAGAACTCTCTCGGCTTTTTCTTTTCTTTTTTTTTTTTAGTTGGGGGGTGAGGGTTGGGGAGATAGCGACTGAAAAAATATATCTTCCCATGCTTCAATCGTTATCTGTGAATCCGATCAACAACCTAGCCGGATAATCTGTCAAAAATTATCCGTCGTCTGGGTAAGGTTGAAGGGTCATCGGAAGCTCGAACTGTGAGGTTAAGGATAGTTCCCATGGCCCAAAATCAAGTAGCCGAGGCCATGAAATCACGTGACTGAAGGCCCAACAACATGTGGAAATTGATGGAAAAATTCTAAGTCCAACAAATAACAAATAACATGCCACTTGATTGTGGGCCATGGGAACTATCCTCGACCGAACTGTGATACAGGCAAAAACTGTTGTTGTTGTAGTCTGGAAAAATAACTCTGCCTCACGAGGCGCTCTCTCGGCTTTTTCTTTTCCTTTTGTTTGAAGATGGGGGGGGAGATAGCGACTGGAAATATATATCTTCCCATGATACTTCAATCGTGCGCTCATGAATTCCACGGAAAAGCGGACATTGCTAAACAGCCCTTTTTCGCATAAAATTCACTCCACATTCTGTCGTATACTCTATATTAGCATGCTGTTTGTTCTATTCGCTTCCTATGATCCCCGGGAACAAGCCAATAATAGAGAAGATGTGTTTTAATAGCGAAATATTTTTCCCGCAATTTTTTAACATGAAGAACTCGGGAAATTCTAAATTGTCAAAAGAAGAAAAATTGCACTTTACTGAAAACTATACTATTTTGAAACATCTGCAGAAAAGATATGCATGTGGCGGGAGCTGTATACCTTAGTAAAAATAAGAGGTCAGAGTTTTAATTTTCTAAGTAGAAGAGATAAATTCACTCTAGGAATATTTTTTTGAAGAAAATGTGTAATTAATAAAGCACTTTTACCGATAAGATTTAAAAAGCGCACTCGTGATTCCATCACGATTTTTTGTCGATTCCGTCACGGACTAGATTTAACCCCTGGGATGATCCAGTCGCGTTTTTCTCACGATGAAAAAATCTTATCATCCTTGGGTACTGTATGTTAGTAAGAGATGTCATATAAGAATAGTCAGATTGAAACAGAGCAGCAAAAAAAATAGACAAGCAACACTAGTCAAGAGTCATGTCCGTTTCAGGTGATTCCGTCACGAACATTTCGAAGCATGATTTACTGAAAATGCTGGATCATCTGTAGATTTTCATGGATCCGTAAACAGATGTCATATAGAATAGCAAACTAAACTTGAAACTACATGGGTATGACCACGGAACTTCCGAGTACATGACTTTGAATAAAGAAAAAGTCTTCCCAACGGTGATTCCGTCACGGTGGAATTCATGATCTGTGAATCCGATCAACAACCTAGCCGGACAATCTGTCAAAAATTATCCGTCGTCTGGGTAAGGTTGAAGGGTAATCGGAAGCTCGGACTGTGATACAGGCAAAAACTGTTGTTGTTGTAGTCTAGAAAAATAACTGGCATGCACTCTATGGAGAAGGGCCTCGTGAGGCACAAAGTGCAATTTTTTGTTGTTGTTTATCTGCAAATCCGCTCAACTCGATGGGTATCTTTCACTTGTTCTCACAGTTGCCTGGCCTGTGTGATATTGGGTGGTCGAAGTCTACGTATAGTTTTTTTCAATAAATTATGAAAATTAATATAAACATATATTTTTTTAAATAGATTTGTTTATAAGTGTATTTCTCTTTCATCTTTGGCTCAATTAAAGTCATTCTCTAAAATGTGAAGCCGAGTTAATACAGTTTTTAATTATCTACCAAAACCCTGTTCTCTATGACATAGAATAAAAGAGAAGTTGGGAATAGAACCGCTCAACACAGTCATTTCTAAACATCAAGTTGTACATAAGTATTTTTACTTACTCTGTACAAGCTGAGGGCATTTTTGTGGCTTTTGAAAATTTTGAGATTTTTGCGAGTCTGTCCATATTTAACTAAGCGACGTCCAAGCGAGCTAATGTACGCGCGTTATATTCATATCAAGTATGGTGCGGCTTGTATTCAATGAGGCTTGGAATGTTTATACAATTAATTTTCTTCTCACTGTTACACAATAAATATTTGCTGCGTGGAATCCAGTCATTTGTTTCATAGGGGCAATATTCTCATCAGCCATCACCATTCAATGTGAATGTGATACATGCACAAGTCCATGGTCATTGATACAGTAAGGTGAAGGCGAAGGTGACCTGTAACACCAGTATACAAAATTATACCGAGCGCATTGAATCCTCATCATATGATGTTGAGACAGATCAGAACGAAGTGTCGGTAAAATCAGGTGTGTTTTGAATAGCATTCTCTCATCAATGATGATGCTATACTGTACACATACAAAATATGAAGTGTTGCTGTGTTGGGCCTATAGCACAAAATCACAAGCAAGTTGGTACAACTAGGCACACAGGGTCTCATTTCTGTCGCTAACGTGTTGATTTGGGTGAGAGGATCCTCTCATGGGGAGGTGTGGGTGGGATGGGGCCTAATGTCTCAAGCACTTTTCCAGGTTTTCCATCAATATACTCTATTCCATACCCCAATATTTCAAGCACGTCAAATCAAACAAAAATTATTTGCTGGGAATGTGACTTTCACATCCCTGTCTGGACATGCTGGTGAGGAACCCTCAACCCCAGATTAATTACCATTGATGAAGCTAACGTCCAACAAATGCAAAATTGAGCTTGGCATCCGGCCGTATGTTATTCAGTGATGTATTACGCTACGGACCCTGTTGCCTCGACGGAGGTCTTTGCGCTCATCCAGCGCTTGTTTAGTAAATGTTCGTGAGTTCATCGTGTATGGCCGATTCTACATCGCCTGATCATGTTTTAATCGAAACGTTTCCGGCTGTTCAGATGAGTATAGCCTACAGTTTTTTGAACTCATGAAGTTTTGGGAACAATTTGGTATATGATATTGACGACCAACTGTATTGCCTATTCAGTAATCAGATCACTTGTGATTCTGGGGGAAAAAGTAGTTGAACACATATAACCCGCTTAAATGTTGATTAGATCAGCTGATAGAACTTCGACAACATACACTGTGACCATAGTGCAAAGAGAATATCAACAACTACCCGTTTTCATTAAGACGTGAATGTTTAAAACTGACCGATGATTCAGAGCAAATTTCAAATTGATATAAATATATTTAAAAGCACATACTATAGGCATTGCACAAACACGCTGTGGAGATTTGCTACCACACATTTGGTTCGCTTAGCCGAGATTTTATAATATGATATAGTGAATATGTAGTCCAATGTTAATTTTGATCTGCTACGAAATGAAGAAAACGAAGCATATGGATTTTCGCAATAAAATATACCCATTAGACAGGTTCATATATTTGTAGTTTTCGTTAGTTCGCAATTCGAACATATTTCGAACTAGACTGTATTAGATACGCAAGACAATAATGTTCATCGTGTGAGATTAATTCATTGTAAATTGCATCTACAAAATGGAACACATGTATTTCAAATTCATACAACTAAGCAGTGGAACGAATGTGAAGACTATCAAACATTGCTTCATCTGCTATGCAGGTTTGCAACGGTTCAATACATCGTCAATATGAAATATAACTTCACTGTTGCGAAATTTATCATGACTTCTTGTCAGGCATATTTGGCAGAGGTTCATCACTATGATGTCAAAATTATCGACCATATAAACTGCACAACTGTAATGTGGTTATGATCTCAGTAAAGCATAGTTAAGGTGCTAGGCCTCAGATCCGACATTCAATATTCAGCCGTCTTCCTCCAAAACAATTCCACGTCAATAATCTAAAGATCGTTTTCGCACAGCAGTTATCATCAATTCCAAATATGCATGAAATTAAAGAAAGCGAAGGGAAGAGGGAAGCGTCAACAGTTTTCAAGGATGACAACAAAACATCAAGGTGTTCTTTACATAAGTTCCTAGTCACTTCCCAGTAAACTTTATCCAAATGATATGACCGGGTCTCATGGAAAGTGTGATAGAGTAGGCCTAATTCCT
The DNA here is from genome assembly GCA_036873755.1 of Hanleya hanleyi. Taxonomy (NCBI): domain Eukaryota; kingdom Metazoa; phylum Mollusca; class Polyplacophora; order Lepidopleurida; family Hanleyidae; genus Hanleya; species Hanleya hanleyi. Next base: position 107,366 of record JAVTVY010030187.1, on the reverse strand, counting down.
GATTGATGGAAATATACTGATACGCATGACGTCTATATTATCATATTAATCGGGATTACTTTTTATAGGTTATCTACCTCGACAATGATGATGAAAAAGCGAAACGTTTGCACAGTGAACGTGTTGACAGATTATGTGCTATTCCGACTATGTTATTTATTATAAAGTATACTGAACGAGGTGCACTTCTTCGTTGTATTCCAAACGTCCGCTAGAATTCATGATGTAGGATCCAAGGTATAACTGTCTCGTTTTCGGGACTTCGGTCTTCTTATCATTCCGATGGCACAAAGCATACATCCACTGAACAGGAAAAGTGAACCAATGAGGTGTAGAGGAATTCGGTATCCCCCTGTGAAATCTCTCAACCAGCCTACAATTGAAAGGAGAAACAATGATCATAAAAATTGACTATTAATTCTCTATTTTTCATTTGCATCGGTGAAATCATAAACTACGCCACCGCTACGATACAACGCAGATGTATTTCATGACTATATAGAAACAGTTCGGCCTTATATGACAGCCGGGTTCATGTTAATGTTAACAGAGCTATCATCGTATGGGTTTTGTGGTGGAATTGTAAATACTACAATGCAGTTACATGCATACATATCTTAAGTAATTGTTAGTACATCGGGAAATAAGATTCAGACGGGACAATCAATTGAAAAACAAAAAAATATCAACAATGTAAGCGGTGTTGTGGCTGAGAATTGCTTAATCATCAATATCAAAAGTCACGAGAACTTTCTAATATTCCTAACGATTGTAATGCTTGTCAGTGATTCGGTGAGTATTGTGGGGCGCTTACATGTATGAATCATCGGCCTGGATTTGCCTAGCACGCAACGCAGAGTATTATAACTGCGTCCGTTGTGTTGGAGACACCAGTCGGTTGTCCAACATCATCAATCTGAGAGGGCTCGTTGCGAGGGGGTCCCAGAGATCATCGTGTTGACTTCAATACTAGGAATCATTTTACGACCCCAGTGACACTGAAGTGTAGTGTAGAGTGTAGGTATAATGCGTATGATTAGGCATCTCCCCATCGTCGAAAAGCACCATTCGCTTCTAATCAGCAAGTATCTTGCGAACGTTCTGTCCTCATACATTCAAAGTATCTATGCCTCCCCCCCCCCCCAAATGACCCCTACTAAACTTCTACCTTATCTCCGGTACTACAAAAAAATCACTTAATGACTTCGTAGTTTGCATACCCCGCCCAGGGGATTATGGACAAATTCAAAATGGCGATCATGTGGGTACCAGGTAAGTGATCTTTTCGTTACTTTTCTTTAAAATGCTTTTATGCGAGGAAGAATTGGCAAAAGCTATTTTATTTCAAATCAGATTATTATTTACTAATTTGTCCTGCAGTTTTTGCGAAGAAATCACATAAATAAAAACCCAAAATATCTTACAAACAAATTGACCAAAATGCCTTCTCTGAACATGACATCACCGTGACGTCATCATGGCGATAATCTTGAATTTTTTACATTTTCTAGTAGAGCTTGACCCAATGGTTTAGTGTGGTAAGTTTTAGCTCCCTAGCTCTAGGATTAAGCAAAATATGTAAGGGGGCGAAATCCTCCCCCCGTAGACCGGCGAAGACAGGTCCCCAATCGTCTACGTCAGAGTGCTCACAAGCAACTGGGCAACAATTTACCAGAGGGCCTGATTATCTGGGGGATTCCATGTTTTAGAATACACGTTTCATCCAGGTTTAAATGTGGATATCTTGGGTGGCTATCAGTGCGTTGATATTTCATTTCTTTGGATACATGAAGGTAGGGAGATTCGACGTGTTCATGCTGTGAGCTCTTATCGAAGAAGGAGAGGAAAAAGGTGAAGCTACTCTGAGTATCACATCCTGAGACGAATATCTGGAAGACACCGTCTCCAGGCTTTGACACTTTGAGCTAAATCAATCCAGACAATCGAAGTAAACTGAATTCCACAGAAGATTGTCTTCCGTAGATGAATTATTGGGCATGTGCATGCCACAAATACAATGCAGTCAGTTTGAAATGAAAAAGCCGTTTATCGAGTTGCTTCAATCCTGAATTGTTCATATTTGATCACATTTAGGAGTCGCTGTAGGCGTGCATGGATGTCTATACTAAAATAAACAACACACGGTTCACGCTCTCAGAACCTGAAGACGGTAAACTTCACTTTCTGATTTGACACTCAGAAGAGGATGAAGGGTACGTCTTCGTTGATGCGGTGTGTGTGGATATGATTTTTATCGCTCTAATCATCTTAAATGATATGATAATGTTATTTTATCGAAAAAGGCTAACTGCGTGAAGGAAGACACGCGTTAAATTGGAAATTGACACCACCTTATGTACATGCTCTGGTCTGAAAGATTAAATTTTTCACCACGCATGTTGTTTACCCGAAATGTCGCACTTTTCCTGATATGTGGCCATCGCATAGGCTCCATGAAGTATCCCACAAGGGGAATCCGTATTCAGAAATTTGTTTCTCCTCATATTGGTCACATATTGGTCTTGGCTGTAGTAAGATCAATTTTCACAGTCTTCAAATTTATCTGAGATTCCTGCTGTAGTCCAACCTTAAGCACTTTGCAGTAAATCTCTTACTTGTCCTGTCACATCAGTGCCGAAGCAGTTGAACTCGGCACGTTTCTTGCACTCTCTATGAATCATTCAGAATGCATGTTCATTTTCAAGTTTCACTGTGGATATGTCGTGCGGATATTGGTTGAAATTTCCATTCTTGGGGCAGGTAGGGAATTTGTTCGCTGCCATGCTCTAGGCCATTTCAAGGGATGTACGCCATCAAAGATGTCGTGTCCCGAGATGATTATTCATCGCTCTAATGGTATTAAATGAAAATGTTAATATATCAAAGAAGGCTACCTAGATGAATTGTTTGAGGCAAACCACGATTCAGCTGGAACGGGTCACTCCCAATTATATGTATTTACTTTGGTCTGACAGTAAATACGTATTAAGCAATCTTGACCGGCGGGGTCATTCTTTGCCTGATATTTGGTCACCACACAGGTTCGATGACGTGTCACAAAAGTGGGGAGCCCTATTCAGATTCTACTCATTTTGGCCAATAGGCACAATCTCAAATGTAGTCTGCGGTTCCTTTCTAGTCCACGCTGCATCACCGTGCAGTAAATCCGGCATTTGTTCTGTAACATCAGCGACGTTGCAGGCGAATTTGCTGAGATGAATCCATGGGAGTGTCTCATTACTTACATCTTTGGAGATTCAATAGTCAAGTAGCAATGTTGTTTGATGAAACTGATGAATATATATTCGTCCTTACTACGAAATGCCCGTCTGGGCGGTTCACCGACACTGAGTCTTATCGAGTCTTCGACTGTGTCCTTCCACACTCAGAATCATCATTCATGAATGCTGTTATGAACGTCATCCAGGCCTTCTTTAATTCGTAGCAAGTGCTCCTGATTTCTCTCAGAATCCTTGCGGATGTATATTAAAATAGGACCGAACCTGTTGTTCGGTGTCGTTATGCTCCTATTAGACTGATTTCCCAAGACATCTTTGACATCCAGTTTCGAAAAACGCTCTCTCCAGCAGTTAAAACTGATGCCCACTGTTTCATGCACTTGACGATGAATTCCATGAATACCTTGGATATCATATTGTATGATGCCAACGATTCAGATGCTTGGTATCTTTTGTATAAGACACTTGTCCATTTGGTTGTCTGCATGCATACCAAGAAATTGATATTTCCCTTGATATCGGATCACAAAAGCCCGCGCAAGACAAGTTTTGCTCCAATTTACTATGAGCTCTTTCTTACATCTGAGTGTAACACCACCCATCGATCCGCGTCAGATGTGTTATCAAAGCTATTTTGAACAGAGTCGAATCGTCGGCAACATTGCAGACTAATATTCCTTGCTTGTACAAGCTGACTCGCGTTTGTTGGCGTGTTAAGGTTCTACGCGCACATATACAGATAAATAAATCTTGGTATTAACACTTTAACGCGAAAACGACAAAGCAATTGTTGACGGTGAAATTCGACGGTTTAATCTCTGTGGCCTGTACATGTCGTTTGACAAAAAAAAGCGCGACAGAGATATCAAGGTTACGTATTAGAATCCCCAGATTTCTAGTCTGAATGTAAGGTACCGAGAAAGGCATTCCTGTGAGTGGTGAAAAACGATGCCGGCGCACTGAAAAGAAGTCATATGACCCACAGATAAATATACTGACTGCATATTTCTAAAAACTTCACAAGTGATCCTGTAATGATTTGTATCCCAGCCACTCGTTTATTATTACAGCCACTGTTCATGTGCTCAACTTGAATGCCGTACCCACACCGGCTTTAGCGGTATTAGATACAAGAATTTCAGAGCGAAGATGTAATAGTCATCTGTTGGAAAACGATAAACTATGTGACCGCCAGACAGAAAAACGGCTCAAAACGAGGGAGTATTTATAGAATGCAAGTTCGAATTCAGAACAAAAACCGGTGAGGCTCGACAACGACCACGCGCTTCATTCTCCACCATGTTTACAAGTCACAAAACTACAATCACAATGATTTGTGCAGAGGGCAATCATCAGGGAAGAAACGTCCACCAGCATAATCGCATCATACACAGACAACAATTAAACGCAACATTAAATTGGTGGTGGGAACTGATTCGGCAGTACTGACAAAACGTCATATGACCCCACAGATAAATATACTGTATATTTCCAACCAAAAGTGATCCCTGTGATTTGCACTCCAGCAACGCTTCTAAAGTTGTTTTTATCGCCAGACCTCGTCAGTTTTCCCCATCTCTTACATATCTTGCCAATTTATGATATATGAATTACTTTTTCCAATTTATATTGCTATCTCAAAATTAGAAGTGCCATGAAAAGTAAATTCTCATGGGAAACTAAGAATTCTCGAAATAAAGTGATTACTCACCTACAAGCGGACTTCCTACTATCATCCCGAAGCCTTCAGCACAAAGATTAATCCCAACGGTCTTTGGAAGGGCTTCCAGTCCGAAGAAGTCAATCATCAAAACACCTCTCGTGGAGTAGAATATCCCGACCTGACAGCCAATAACGACACTGAAGATAACATGGGACCAAAATTTTTCAGCCAGAAATAAAATGTTAGCTGCCAAACCGAGGATGAATTGCGATATCATCACAAGTTTGTATCGCTCAATCAGTCCCAAGTCTACAAACCAGCCATTGAACACTCGTATGCCCAGATTGCTGCCACCGAGTATAGATAACAAGAAAGCTGTCTCGTTATCTGGAATTCCGACGTCTTTAACAATAGACGGGTAAAACTGGAGAATACATTCGAATGCTATTGAGCAGGAAACTCCGAACATTAGAAATAGGACAAACGTTGGATCTTTCAACAAATCCAAGCCAAATACTTCGCCAATGGTGACTTTTCTGTGCGACCTTTTTGTTGTGATTAGGAAAAAATCTCGCAATGTTTTCGATATCATTTGAAGAAAAGGAAGCTTACTTTTAGCCAAGTGAGGTCTGTATTCCCCGATACCGAAGTTTGTATTTGTATGGACAGTCTCTTCACATGAACTTTGGCCCATTATTTGGCGTCCTATGTCGAGAGCATTTGGCTTACTTACGGATTCCGTTTGTTCGTGGCGGCTTTCCTCTGTGGTACCTTCAGTCGTCTCATATGCAACATTACTACATTGTATCAATTTCACATCTGCATTCAAACTTCTTTCATCTAGACGGATAATACCACTCGTCCGTTCGGCAGATCCAAACCTTTCTTCACAGCATGAAATATAAAGTTCGGTTACTTGAGTTTCGACCAAGCCCGTCTCCCTGTTATGTTTGCTTCCTTCTGGCACTATTCGGGAGTCATCTTCCCTTCGTTCATTTACCCTACCCTCTATGGTTTTAGTCGTAAGCGCTCTAGACGGGTCGGGAACTGGCCGAATCAATGCTGAACACACACAAGCATTCATCAGAAATGCACTTACGATCAACAAAGTTCCTCGGAATGTGTACTCATCGAGTAAGTACCGTATTACAGGCGGCAAAATAAGAGTTGCTACGCCGGAACCCGACATAATAATACCATTTGCGAGACCTAAGCGTTTTTTAAAATACTTCCCTTGAATTGAAAGACTCGCAGCAACTCCAATTTGAGCAAACGCCCCTGAGACAAGAATAAGAAGGTAAAATATAATAAATTACAGCCTGAATCAAATTCCACAAAACATGGCAAACAGAACCCATTCGGCGCAAATATAAAACATTTTATCGGGACAGACGATGAGTGAGATAAGTTCACCGTGACGTTGAAAAACTAAAGATTTAACACACACAGTAAAGTATGCGATCGGTTTAAGAAATTCAAGCGAATAAGAATATTCAGAATTAACAAAGACTACAAGTGTTCAAGTGTCGAAGTGTTGAGATACCTGAGCCAATGCCTAACACCACTACATACTCTATCCTCGAGATGAATGCCGTTGCGAAAAATCCCAGGGCTCCGATTATTGCTCCAATAACAACGAGGCCCCTCTCGTGGAGAATTCCTCCAAGGACAGTGCTCAACAGTATTGCTGAAACAAGAGTTTTGGTGGTATAACTTCAAAAAGACAACAAATCAATTTCAAGGTGTATTATTTCCCCAAATATGTCTCATGACAGCCACTGTACAAACTGGCATTGAGTGTTTTTGCCAACAAAGTATTTCTAGAAAAGTATTACATTTCAGCATTTGCTTTAGCTGGGGAAGGCATTTCATTCAACATGACAAGATTGAAGTGATCTTGTCATTCTGCAATCTGTCTGGAAGTGAAATTTTTATGTGGAAGTTCTCATCTGCAAGAAGACATCGACATGTATCATGCCTCCCTATGGATGTTTTGTCTATCTATGTTGTTGGTGTAGGTTATTTTGCAAAGTGGTGCTGTTCTATAGCTGACGAAATGTCCCACCAATAGTTTTATGGAAAACAGGTAGGTGTATTGTAGCAGACATATCGTTTTATTTAATGATTTAATCTGTCTATACAAACTTAAACATTTACGTATCATCAAAGTCTGTTTTGTTCTATTTTCCATCTGCATGATGTAATTCCAAATATCCAGTAGAAAAATAACCTGCGCGACAAAAGGGGTATATGATTTGTATTGCTACACCACTTTTATTACTGATCCAATCTATCTTTTTGTTTTTTTGGCTTTTTGGTACCTTTCGAAACCCGGGGGCCCATTTCGCCCCCAACCCCGAATATTATTCTTACTCGTTGAGCTAGGAGGCTGAAACTTACCACAATATACCCATGGGCTCTACCAGAACATGTGAAAAAAAAAGAAATCCAACATGGCCGTTTTGATGCAATCACAGTGATAATTTTAAGTGTTCTCTTTGCAAAAACTGCATGCTAAATTAGTAAATAAAAGTCTGATGTGAAAGAAAATAGATTTTGCCTGATTTGTCTCGAAGAAAAGCAGGAATTTGAAGAAAAATCACCAAAACATCAATTTTCTGGAATCTCACATGGTCGCCATTTTCAATTTACCCATGATACGCTACTCGAGGAGTTATGCAAATAGTCTCAAAATTACCCCAATATGATATAAGATAAACTAAAAAGTCGCGTACATTTATGGTTAGCTCTCATGTTTTGTCGTTTCGGAGATGAAGGAGAAGGTTTGGTAATGCGGAGGGGGGGGGGGGGATCCATCATGCTCAGCACTATTTCTAATATCAAAGTAATTAAAGGCATTATCAAGGACTTCTCTCCATTGATTGACCTTATTGCTATCGCCCCAATAAAAAGTGTTGGTCAATTTCCAAGAGAACGACACAGAATTCAGTGTGGAAAGTCAGAATTTGGAATGTAAATGAGGTTTACATCTATTATTTTTGGCGATGTCTGATAAGAAGAAGGGTACATCTCAAGCCAAAATTGTAGACAGTTGCCTCAAAGATTTGTATATTTTTGAAAGAAATCTTGAATACTACGCAATGTTAGCATATTGTAAAAGTTGGACTCACGGATGTGTGTAGGTGTGTTGAGTGGTTCGTCGGACCGAACTTTTGACTGACCTACATCAGTTCTCTTATGAATACGACTATAAGCAGACGCACTCAAAAACCGATCATTTCGAAACTCGTTCCTCCTCAATCACCAAATGCGATTGACAATCTTCTCGCTGTGGTTAATCGCTATATAAATTATATAGTTACGGATATACATTCTGTTTAGACCGAAATCTCTATAAAAAGGACCCGGGCCTTAGGTACGCTAGCTCGGGAGCTGTGATGACCGATCAGCTCTAACAACTCATCTGGTGTTAATGGATGAGTATCGTGGACGTCTGATGGAGTAAACGCCTCAACATGGAGTAAATGTAAGAATACCCAGAAAAACTATCCTGTCATGACCGACGGCGTACGGCTTAAATTCCCCATCAAAACAATAAACCTACATATATTTGTCGAGAGACATGTACAGAGGGCGGGCCTCGACGACTAACAGTCCACCAGCAGAATCCTACCATATACAGTTAATAAATTGAAGCGATATGCAACAGGCGGGAAAAACTGACGGTCTGGCGACTAAAAAGCAACCATATGACTCTACAGGAAAGCATTCATCGGAATCTAACATTCAGACCCGAGAATACGGAGGATTCTCGGACGTAGCCTTAGTATCAGACTAGACACTTGTATTCCAATCAGACGCAGAAATTACGAATTGTATTTACGTCGGACACGAGACGCCATGTCAAAACTGTGCTGGCAGTCACTTTTTTCCATTCATAGTCCATAGTCCATACCGGCCTTGAAGAACGACTTGATCCAGGTTTGATTTCAGGATCCCTCGCAGGCTAGTAGGGAACGTTGTAACACTACGGACCGTAGACCATGCGAAGTACGTTTGTTTGCAATGAATCTTGTCACATACTTTCTCAAGGTGATGCAAGCAATTCGCATGTCGATTAAAAAAACAATAGCATCGTGAAAAAGGTTCGAAATGTTTCTCTTTCAAAAAAGTTTCATCCATAGATGATTCGATCGAGTTGATTATATTGGGCTACAATTATGAGGTGGATTTGGCGCAAATCATTTGATCTCACCCACTTTTGATGGAGAACGTTGTGTAATTGAACAGCCATGAATATTTGTTCTTATGGCTGACCTAATCTGAGTGACCTTTGCATTGACAGTAATGCTAAATATTATACGATAGACTCAATCCTAGCAGGCAATTATGGCGCCTGCCAAACTTTCTAGCCTATCTGCGGAACGATAAAAACGTGAGAGCTGTAGTTTATCATATTGTGGTCATTTTGAACCCGTCTGCATGGGTAAATTCGAAATGGTGAACATGTGAGGTACCCGGAAAATGGGGAAGGGACCGATATGGCCCCCACAGGCCTGCATAGGTCCCAAATCACCCAGGCCAAATAGGGTTACTGACCATTTGAGCAAGTTGCATCGCAGTGAAGAATGACATCAAGGATTTGTCACTGTGTTCTGAACGTCATGTTTCATAAGACGTCATAATCACTTTGACGGCTTGTGTGATGTCAGTCCATTTTGAAAATAACTAGTGTAATTTATGAATTTTATATTTCCTGCAGTATTTAATCAAAACGTTGTGCGGCACCCCCAATTTTTACTCAAAACTTTGTATCTATAATTATTTGGAAGATATACCGAGTATAGAGAAAATGACGTGGATTATACGCATTCAAAATCTCAGGTACTGAAAAATTCCCGGCATTAAAGGTATTTGAACAATATTGAAACATTAACGAAACGGCCTGATAATTGACTATTTAAAATATGAAAAAATCCTGTGGAACCCTCAAAATTTATTCAATATTTGGTATCTTTATGAAATTGAAGACCCCCAGAAAAAATATATATAAAGAAAATGACATGGATTTCAATCTACAATGGGACGCCATCATAATAGCAGAATTTGTTATTTCTTAACTGCATAACGTCATGTCATGACCATATCCATCGGCCATCAAAGATTTCTATTTTCGCCGGGATAAAAAATGTTACGAATTGGCATACATTGTGAGCCTCCAGTTTTCGTCACTGGCATTCAGGTGAAAAGGGATATGCAAATTTGACCAATGGAGGGAGATTCCTGTATAATATCGCCTTATTGTTGTACTGTAATTTCCAGCTAGTATTTAGCGACAATATATATTCGCTGAGTCGGTACCATGATGAATTATGAACTGACTGTCAATTTCCAATCTCGACCCTGTATATTTACCTGTCACTAAGAAGGATATCCCAGCGCCGGTGAATAGCAGAGATGCTATGGTGGTAGGGGCCTCAAATACTTCCATCAATTCCACTAGAACCATCCCAAGCGTTCGATAAGTTCCTATACCCAGAGCCATGACTACCATCATAGCTGAAAGGAGCACAATGTCAAAAATAAAACGATGCACTGAAATGTAGCTGTTGGTTGCATGGTTGTCTATTTAAAAGCGAACCCCTTCGTCGACCTGGAAAACAAACTCACATTTATTTTCAAATATAACTTGAGTCAATTCAGGCGCTATTCTAACACTTGATCTCCTACCGCTGGTATTGTCATTCACCATGAACCACCTCTTTAAATAAGACAACCAAGTGATGAAGCTGATCAACACAGAATTACATAGTCAATACTTGGAGAATTCTCAATTTTCTGATATCTTCAATGTGAACAAGAAGTCTGTTCTATCTTTTCATTCACCTCGATATTATCTTATGCGACACAAGATTTCCTGATTCGGGATTGTGCTATTGTGTATCCGTGTAACAATACGAATAATCCGGCGTGGTGAAATTATTTAACATGCCATCTTCGTTTTTGCTCGTGTTGCGATGGACACCGAACTATTCGAACCTACATATAGCAACCACCCAGGCCCATCCTTTATCCGGAGTTTCGTACATATCCGGGTCATCATTGACGTGTGCCATTTTCTCCTCTGTATCCGCTTGTTCTCTTTTCTTCTTTTCTCTGTCAATCAGTTCGTTTTCAGCTATAGCCGACATTTTCGAAGATCATAAAGTGTTCATTCATATGCGAAGAAATAGCGCGTAAAGCTACCAGTCTACACTGTTGTTGAACCCGCCAATGAGTTATTCATTCACACAAACACGAACATGCTGTAATTTCATATTCAACATCACCGAGAGAACTATATATGTACTAATTTTTCTGGCTGAATATATCTGAGGGTGTTATATCTTGGCCTACATATCGGCACATATCTTACAGCAAGAATATCAAATACATGATCCGGTGTGAAGGTGAACGTTGTCCTGGTTAGTGATTGTCCGTCGGACAGCCATTACTGGGACAGGTTGTCCATGGACAACATGTACTGTTTTGAGTTGTCTCGGGACAACTGATACTATCATAGGTTGTCCATGGACAACTACACCCCGGAATACGTTGTCCGACGATAGAAGTGGTTGTCCAGGTTTTATCGCGATTATAACTAAGTCGTATTAAGGGATGTCCGTCACCTGGGAATAGTTGTCCAGTATCAGGCCTCAGCATGTAAAGCGTTTCAATAAGGCAATGATAGTATGCGTAGCCGATAAATGGATTGTTTTAACCCTAACAGATCTGGGTGATTTGGAGGTTGTCCCCGCCTGGGGATGGAGGGTGGGGGAATTTCAACGCCCCATCTATTTTCGTTATATCTTGGGTAGATGGCTGAAACTATTTTATACTTTATTTGAAAATATTTGAGTCAAACTCTATGATGAAATGCTAAACAATTCAAGATGGTCGCCATCATGACGTCACAGTGACGTCATCTTTTCGGAAGTCATTTTTCGCTTCTTCTTGTTTTGGACTGATATTTTTAATTTTCCGATATTTTATATCAAAAGCTAATTCATATGATAGAGAATAATTAGTTTTGGCAAATAAATTACTTTTATGCTCTTTTAGGAATACGAAAAAAATGAACGGAAATGACCGAAAGCACAATTTTATGGGGATATAGCTCTCTTCTTCTCTTCGTACTCACCCGCATAAATAGTTTTAATACCCCGTATGCTTAGGAGATGAAAGCACGTACACTATATATGAAACAGTCTCTTTGATTACGTCACAATGACGTAATCAAATTCACATTCAAATTCACAAATTCGCATCTGAATTTTTGGGCCGAATTTTCTAATCAGATTTTTCCAATTTGAGTTCATGCAATTTTCCCGCAAACATTCTTGTGTCGTGATGCCATGCGGTGGGGTTAACCCTGCAAGGCCGTTTTTGGGGGGAGGGGGGGGGGTGGGGGGGGGGACATCGGGGCCTTCGTACCAAACTTTCTATCCGGAACGATAAATACTTGAGGGCTGGTGGAAGACGGCCTTCCTACCCGGCAGAGATTGACACCAAATGCTCAAGTTACTTGGTCATTACGGTTAATTACAGTACCGACCAGATTAAAGGTTCGCCTAACGGGCTCATCTAACGGACTAACGCGCTTCAAATTAATGCGCTCAGTGGGAGGCCTAACACGCTCTCAAACGCACTCGAAAATTCCTAACGTACGTCTAACGGTCTGCTAACGTTCTCTTTATTCTGCGTAACGCGCTCGGACAATGAGCAGGTCGAGCAGCTGCCAGACGCGACAGCGGGGGTCGGTAACGTGCTCTTTGTTCAACCTAACGCCCTCGGAGAATATGACATGCTGGTTATACTAACGTGCGCTTTGTCCGAACTAACGCACTCGCGGGACGAATATGACCAACCAAACCACTGAGGCATACATCTACGTAAACTGGAAGATAGGAAATGATATAATTAATTAGTTTGACATCTTCGTTTCAATGGCGATGACAAGCTAATAAATTTGATTGCATCAACACTAGACTAATTGCCCCCGAACTAGAATTACTGGTAGTATCCGAAACATATATCTTATAATGTCGGGTTTGTCCATATTCGTTCTGCGAGCGCGTTACGTTGGACAAAGAGCACGTTAGTGTAATAGTCACGACAATTATCCTAGAGCGTTAGGTTGAACAAAGAGCACGTTACTAACGCATATGGTTTGTCAAAGTGAACTAAAAATAATGTCTCGGAACACAATGTCTATTTTATATGTTTCTCTTGAGAAAAATATGTCATACCTGAGTTGCAAATAAGGAAAAAATATATGCTAACTAAGTTATTAGATAGTAGCCGGACATTATCGGATATTATTCTCTTTTATGCAGAGCTTATCAGCTACTCGGTCTGCCATTTACACGATGAGAGTTTACCTTGGTATATTGTCTCAAACCTGATCGCCTCATATCCATGTGTCTTGCGCAGATTTATGAATGAATGATTTTGATCCTTCCTAAAATACGGTCATGACAGATAATAGGTAACCAACCCTTTCGCCATTTCATATTAATAGTAGCCACAGCTGTTCCTTAGCCCCCCCCCCCCCCCCCCACCAGATAGGTCCGAAGGAAGTGAATAAGCTACTTATCAATCAAGGTGTACAGATGAAATATAAAGGGGGAAAAAGACAGATCGAAATTGTCACGATACTAGATTTGACAGCGGGGATCATTAATGTGCTCTTTGTTATATAACATAACGTACTCGGACAAACTGGTATGCATGTTACTGTAACGTGCAATTTATTTGATATAACGCCCTCGCAGAATGTTGTCAGGCAAATTGTTGTCGTAGCCGAGTATTAATATATGAGACGAGACGTGAACAAAGCATTGAGCTTAGCTTCGCCAATGCAGCGAGTGGTCTCTACTACTTCTGATGTGCTGTGAGAAGACTTTCCGCACGCGAGCAAAACCGCTCTCCAACGGGCATACGTTTAGACATAGTACAATACATATGTGTAATATTAAGACATCAATACGGTACATTATGTTATAATCATACAGTCATGTACTCTCTCAAAGTGTCACCCCGATCTATCGTTATATACGGTCGCATCATTAGAATAAAACTATGATCATTAGAATATACAGCCTTGCATAATGTAAGACGGACCTAATTATAGTGCATCAGGGGTGTTTAGGACTAGGCCTGGTAACTGACATGTGGAACAAGATAAGAAACGATAAAGAATTGGTTGATTCTTCTCGCATCTTTAATCCGAAGGGGAAATATAGGCTGCTCTGACCCCAGGACATTTCCCCCAATGGATATTTCCCTCAGCGGACATTTCATCCAGTGGACATTTCCCCCCACCCTATATTTTTAGGTTATCTTGAACATAGTTTTTAAATGATTTGACAAAAACACAATTTTTTATATATTTTTTTTATTCCTATACAAAGGATATATGGATTTCCACATATGTTTTACGATAAATGATTCAAATAGTGATAATATATTATACATATACACAGTATATAGTAGTATTATATTCATATAGCACATTTTAAAACAATATATCACATATTTTTACAATAAGTTTAAAAAAATAACATAATATTCATATACATAGTATATATTTTAACATTTCAAGAAAACATTATATCACATAGTGGTAAAATAAAAGATTTATTTTTAAACAATATCATTTTGTTCTAGTTTTTACCTCCGTTCTCACTTCAGTTCAGTTTTCAATTCATCAAATGGCTTCATGACACCGACCTACGAACATGTAATGTTACGCTATATACCATGTATACATCTTTTATATTGTTTTAAAATGTGCTATTAGACTTATAATACTGGTATATACTGTGCATATGTATAATATTTTATCACATTGTTACTCATTTATCGTAACACATATGTGGAAATCCTTATATTATTATCTACAGAAAGGCTCAAAATGACCCCAATATAATAATCTAAATAGTCACGAAGTTTTAGCTCTCAAGTTTTTGTCGTTCCGGAGATACCAGCAAATTACCCCAACAACCCTCCCCCCCGCCCAATGCCAGGTAGGGTTAAGAAGGAAATATCAACAAAGTAATGGACAAAACGCCAGGTCTTATCACTATAAGCATAATGGCGTTTACCCAGAATTACATATTTTAGGGAATAGATTAAAGAGATAACCTGCCAGCAGTTCCTCCAGAATGCGGCGTAGGTGTGAAATGACCAGTGGTATAAAACAATGCTGCAAAAGCAAATCACATGCCCGCCGACATAATCACCAAACATATAGTTTCCACTCGAGAGAAGGAAAACATATTCCAAACGAGCCGCCAATACTTTAATAAGTATTCCAGTAACAATTATTAACGACACCCTGGGAGAAAAGAGGACTAGAGCGCATCATGCCTACAGCATGTGTCGAGCGTCGTGATTGGCAAAAAAAAAACTATTTTTTTTTCTTTTTTATTTCTATGATTATTACTGTTTCGAATCAAAATATATATTTTTTTCATGAAATTTAATAATTACCCGTTTAAAAAAATCTTTCTTTTTTTGAATAATTGTTTCGTGCCAAATTGTTTGTACCACATTTGTTAAAATTCTCCTTAACATGTATTTCTCCGATTTTCGCCAGTGAATATAGTTGTGGGCTGGTGTCCACTTCTCGAATAAGCCCATTGGGATCTTGTCCATACGGGCGCCAAGCCTATTGAGCTGCTGTCCTTCAGGGCTCCTGTCCTGTGTCTCTTTATAGCGTTCTATAGCGTATTATTATGAGTAAACTTATCAGTAGCAACATAATATTATGACTGAACCCACAAGAAACGTAGGGCGTAGTACATTGCTAAGAGCAGGTAGGTAGGAGGTTATGTATGAGAAAATACAAACCAAATACCAAATATATCGCTACCAAATATACGGTAACAAGTGCACTTATCCATTTTCGTCCATTTATTTTCAGAAAATAAATCACGCACCAAAATATATTCTTGGATTATTTATTACATTTCTTGAAAATATGTCATCTGGTGCCTCATGATCACCATTTCCAACTAAAAATATGCCGCAACAATTTCGCCTCGAACAAGTACTTTTAATTGCCTTAACTCCTACATAATGGCATGGCCATCCGGTTACCGAGCAAGATGTAACCGGAAGGGTAAGTTGATTACCTCAACATCCGACGATCAGAAATGAACGCTGACCGTCATTCGGTGAACTAAAAAAAAATAATTGAATAGTTTTAAGGTTAGGTTCATTTTCAAGTACATGTATACTGTATATATGCATTACTATGAAATAGGCGTTGTGAGAGGTCGTTAATTTCTAACGCAGCTATTGTTCAATGTAACGCGCTCGAAGAGCCTACGAGACAATTAAATTAGCGATCGAACGCACTCATTGTTCACAGCTAACCTGCTTGTAACGCTCTCCTAACGCATTCTAAGGCCGCGTTAGCAGGTTACTAACGGGCATGCTGTGAATCGTAACGTACTCGGACTTAATCCCTAATGCGTTAGGTAGAACCTTTAATCTGGTCAGTACTGTAGCAGTTCTGATATTTCAGTATGTAAAATTAATCTGAGAACAAGCAGATTCGGATTCAACACCCTCGGATTAACCTGAAACAAGCACATTGCAATACAAAATGCCGCAACTTCTGTACCTACAGTGTCTTTTTCAAAATTAGAATTGTGTTAGTTTGCCTCCATCTTATTATGCAGGCCTACGTGGATTACTTTGATAGCGAAATATGTTGTTGTATATAAAGTGTACATCAGTTCAACAAAAACACTGTTGACTGTGATAGGAAGAAACTGACGAATAATACGTCAAATATATTTGGAAAATAGAACTAAGTACATGTAATAGGAACATTAAAATATATGTAACAAAATTTTTGCCTCAAAATATAATGTCCACCTGGCGTCATTAATCCACAAATGATCCGTGAAAAAATTAGCATGGAAAATATGATAATGTACCATAATAAAAAAATTAATGTGACTCGGATGGGATTCGAACCCACAAATTACTGGAACCCGCTCATCCATATTACCGCGCCTCTTTCCCCTGCACTACTTGGGACAGCTGCCGAGCCACTGAAAATTTGTCACCTTTATACCGTGACCTAGTTTGTCTGATAATACGATGGACAGCACGTCATGCGTGACAACTAATATTGCCACTGTTGTAATAAGAGAGGTTGTCCCCCATGAATAGTTGTCCGGGTGCAAATATAATATATAATGCATTACAACATGTACAAGAGTAATATGTATCGAGTGGACAACTGGTACCTGAAACTGGGTGTCCCCCGGAGGGGGACACCCAGTTTCAGTCAGGACAACCAGTGCCAGGTACAGGTTGTCCTTCGGACAACCAATACTGCGGGACAACCATTATTGCTACACCGGCATTCAGTGGCAGTCGTTGACAATTAAGAGTTTCTAGATTCACACGACATTATTAGCCTAAAACATAACCATGCATGATTAGGAACATTAAGCTGGGTTCTTTTAAGAGAACTCTCCACATTGGTCGTTGATTCCATCAAATCATCATATCAAATCCGTATTCCTGAATTGTATTATTTCAACCAAAATAACTTCCACTTTATTTTCTTGGGCATTGAGTATGATATACACATTCACGCCTTGAGTGACTATTCATATAAAATATTTCAGACCCCGACCCGTCAGACGGAATTAGATGTTCGTATAATTGCAAAACGTCAATTTTTGACGCCATAGTACGAAGTCAGAATCATATAGAGAACTCGTGCTTCTCCATTATGTTCCAAGAACTACGTCATCCATGAATTCGTAAGTTCCAGAAGCTTTGATCTCACTTTGAAAATGGATGTGCTATAATAGTTCGAAACTTTAATCTTGGAAAGGCTTTGAACGCGAACCATATAACTTATTTTGAAGGCTACGTAGGCATGTTTGTCAGAATGCATCACCTGTAAGATCTGCTGCTTAATGGTGGCTTCCCGATATGGATATCAGACGGAAAGCTCCGTGAGGCGTGACCCGCTTTGTGCGTCGCCTGAAAATTTCTAGATTGTACATTTTTTTCGCATCTTCCTATGTTACAACATAGATGCATGTGTTCAGTCAGTTGTAACTGGTATAAACTTGGCAAATATGCATATCACACGAGAATCTCGATAAGTCGTCGTCCAATAGGTAGATCCGAAAATTGAATTGAATTGAAATTTATTCACCAAAATATACATCAAAGTAATGGATACCAATGGCTGAAATGCTGAATTTAAAAAAAATATATATGTGAGTAATAATTAGCCTGAAAATACAATTTGGCGGGAATAAAACCCAAAAGGGCTTGTTCTATCTCAATAACGTCTTAAATGGCATTGGTAGAAATATGAGAAAAACAAAAAGATAGATCTAATCTATCCGGGGAGAAGGAACTTCGAAACTTTGTCCCTCGAAAGTTGCAACAGATTCAGTGTTTATGTAAGAGCTCTTACCCAGTGTTTTAAAGTAAATTGCCGCTTCCGGTCTCACACATCGCAAGTGCGAGATATGAAATTATAACACATATAAGGGAAGTGGGAACATAGGGTGCCGACATACTGACAGAGCCACATGGCTTCACAGTATAGTCTTCCGGTTAACCTATTCTAAAGCACATACCAAGAATCTAATGATTCGTGATATGTGTTGTATCGCTTTTATTGTACCTGTTCATGTGGCAACTTGAATGATATGACCACACGGCCCCTAGCACCGGCATAAGCGGTATTAGATACAAATCTAGAGCTATGATGGAAATGCTCGGACAACTCGTATATTGGTAATTGTCGACTCCAAATGCACATTTAAAAAGTTCAAGCAACGTGATTTAAAACCCGGATGCCAAACTGTATAGTCCTAGAACATCACCCTCTGTCGAGTCACAAACCGTCATGCGAGCATCGAACATGGTGAGATGTCTTTTAAAAGAACTCACAAATTTAACCCTTGAATTAGAGAGAATAGACTCTGGAATGTCAATTTGTGTTAATTCCTGCGTATGGTGGTATATTTGAATAGATTAGCTTACTGAGTTATTAACTTGAATATTTATAATTTTGTTCGATCGTCGCTATTTAGCTGAAATATTGCTGAACGCGACGTTATACCTTAATTCTCTCGCTCTCTCTTTCTTCAAGGCCGGAAAGTGATATCTCACACTCGAGATTAAGTGGCAAGATAATCATAGTGGGTCAAAACAACACCGAGAAAATTGACTTCCATTAGGTGTTTCATCTAATGATATAATTTGGAAACTAGACTCCGTTCTCTGTACTCTCTTCTTTTGTGGAAGGTAAGGTGGTGAGTGGCTTCGAGCGCTTACATTTACCGCTGGTGATTTGGTACCAAATTCAGAGGACGCGGGTTCAGTACTAGTTTCTGTGCTTTACGAAGAAAGTGTCATCCCAAAAATAAATATTGTCCACTTTCTAGATGACATTAGTATTTTGATAATATCAGTTTTATTGGAGCCGTGCCATTATTCAGTCTATCAAAGGGGTACTTAAAGGACACAGTCTAGACTTCGATATCCAAAATTCATCTTTCTTACCAACTGAGGTGGCCGAGTGATTAAGAGAGCTTACATTTACTACTGGCGACTCGGTGCCAAATTCTGCGGGCATGTTTGAATTCCTCGCGGGACTGACCAATAGTTTCTGAGCTTTGTCAAGAAAGTGCCATCCTACGAAACATCGGATGTAAGTCTTATTTCCAAACAATTCTTTGCGGCCAACTGCATCAATGAGACACGAGAAATAACTTTATTTTAAGTACCTGCAGCGCAAGATCACACATTCTGTTCCTTAAATAATTTTGGTGTCTGTGATCCGCAGATTCTGTCGACAGATTGTGACATTGATACAATAGCCTGACATTTGCTAGGCAACACCTTGCCACTCGTCATTGCTGAATGACTAAGTCAGAGAAACCAACACGATCACAACCTACGAACACTCATGAAACGTTTTTACTACCGAGGGGTGTTTCAGATCCACGAGAGAGTGCGCAAGGTCCACAAAATTGCCAGGCCACCGGAAACGCACTCGTGCACTGATCTTGGCCAACGAGGGAGTTCGATTCAACATGTCACCTTGTCTGGATCGAGAAGGTTAGAACGGAAGACCTGTAATGACAACCAAAGCAAATTAATACAATACTGGCATATAATTCTATGAGCAGGCATACAGGATTCAGATCGCGGTAGCGTCCATTTCCTGAGAAGACGATACCTGATCTATGAATTACATTTATCTGTACTCTTATAGTTATCTTTAAAGGTCAACCCAAACGATCTGAGGTCAAAACTAAATAAAAATAGTCCTTTCGATTCTGAAAATAATGATATTTTTTTCGTAATTTTGTGCCTCCTGGTTGGCGAGATATTGCCGTTTGAAAGGTGAAAATCGCTCTCCTGTCAATTCCAGCTGTGACGTTACGGAGGGACAGCCGTCTTGTATTCTCTATGTTAAAGCCGTATACCAGTCATAAGTAGCTGCTGATTTCTGGAGATTTTCGGAGTATTGGGGCATCATTTATTAAATATGCTGCGATGTTGTGTAGTGGGAGGTTGCAGTTTTACTACAGATGACGGTGTTAGTATTCATTTGTGGCCTAAAGACGAGAAAATCGCTGCAAAATGGACGAAATTTGTACGCAACACGAGGGTGTGGAAAGAGGGCCCAAGCCAGTACTCGTATAATTTGCTCGACACATTTTGACAGAAAGACATCATTCGAGGACCTCTACAGCGTAGCAGTTGAATTCGGGTACAAACCAAAACTAAAGAGAACAGCTATTCCAACTATCAAACCTAAGAACAATCAGAATGTGACGGCAAAGAAATCGGACAAGGAGAATCTACCACGGACATGTCATCGGCTGAACGAACCTTGCCTGCAAGAGTCCGATCCTTTAATTGTTAACACGGGCGTACCACAGGGCTCGATCCTTGGTCCGCTACTTTTTGTTATTTATGTAAACGACTTATCTTCGTGTTTTTCGTCTGCCCAAGTAAACATGTATGCCGACGACACTACTTTTTATTATGCAAACGATGACTTCAGCAATATCAAATCAGTTTTACAATCTGAATTATTCAAAATATATGAATGGCTGAAGGCGAACAAACTATCACTACACACAGGGAAAACTAATTGTATGATTGTCTGTAGCAGTGCTAAGAGACTCAGGATGCCAAACCAAGATCTTAGTTTAATTGTTAACAATGAAAGCATCTCCCAAGTTGAAAACCTGGAATATCTTGGTATTGTTCTCGACCAAAACCTCAAATTTAAGGACCATTTTGACAAAATGGTGAAAAAATTAAACAGATCGATTGGCGTCCTGAAAAGAGTATCTCCTTACATTGATATCAACACGCGCAAAATCTTATTTCAATCCTTGGTACTCCTTCACTTTGACTATTGTTCAAATGTGTGGGAAAATTCTCCGAAAACTTATGTTACTAGACTCCAACGAATCCAAAATCGAGGTATGCGTATTGTGTTAAATAGTCATCCTCACAGTCATTCCAAGGACTTGCTATCTGAGCTTAGTTTTATGAGTGTCTATCAAAGATTAATTTTTAATAAGTGTAATTTGATGTGGAAAATTATCCATGATCGTGCTCCCAAGCATCTAGTAGATCAGTTTTCTCTTGTGTCGTCAAAATCAACATACGGCACAAGATCTAGTACAAAACTTGACGTTTACGCAGATGTGTGTCACCATAATTCTTTTAAATATAATGGTACAAGGGCATGGAATGACCTGCCACTCGACATCCAAAATTCAGGAACATTCCAATGCTTCAAACGCAAATGTAGTAGATATGTTTTATCCAGCGTCCCTTTGTTTATTGTAGCGCTTTATACGTGTATTGTTGCGACTACAGCCATATGTTTTAAGTGCGGTATTATTGTCTCATGATGTGGTGTGTCTTCTTAATATGTATCATTTTATGTCTTATTCTTGTTATATTCGTATTTATATTAATATGTTATTTTAATCCATTTTATTTGTTGACGGCTCCATTGTAAAACAGTCCTATTGTGACTGACCATGGATTCCAATAAAAACCTAAACCTAAACCTAAACCAAGGCCTCGGGCAGGGAGACGGCTGCACATGCCCTGCTCGCTCTCGCGTCCCCGATGAACGCCCATAATGCTATCCATGATGTGGCATTTGTTGCTTGAGCACCTACAAGTTAGACTGGATGAGTCTCTATTCCATATGTACTATTTAACAATAATAATAAAATGATCTTTCATAAATATATATATACGTTTGATAAGTAAATAAAAAAAATAAATAAATAAAAAATAAATAGAAAAAAATGGATTTTTTTTTATTTCAAGTACTTCTTAATAGGCAGAGTTACTTTCTTTTGTTTCCCCTTTAAAATATATTATGAAACAGGGGCTGGGTCCAGTCTACCTACAAGTGTGAGAGTTCGTGTAGATCAGACAACCACAAAGTCGTACGTACAGTGATCGGGCAAACCGGTCGCCTTTTATTGTTTTTTTTCTGAACACCTATTGGTTCTGAACACCAATTGGAGTGAACGGCTGTAGATACAGAAATGATAATAATACTTTCATAATCCTTTGACATTTGAAATTGTGGTAATATCATTCGATTTCAATTTAATTGACGTAATTTGTCGAAAATTGGGCAAATGTGAATGCCGATCCATCACGTCGTTTCGACACCCACTCACCACGGCTTACTTTTCGCCATAAATGTCCAAAGTTTTTTATCAAACTATATATTCTTGAAATTGATATTTCATGGGGATTATGGGAAAACAAACAGAATTCAAATCGGACGTATATCAGTAGAGTTATCAACAAATTACTGTCCATTCTGTCGATTCCCGGAGTTCATCCCTTCGAAAAGGCCGTCTCAGCCAGTAACAACAACAACACAAACGTGCTCCTTCTTTACATCACAGAATCGTTCTACATTCAATACAGTTTGAAATATATGGACATTTGGTCTTACAGATGACGATAATAAAGTTTCCAGTCAAGTTGCATACCAATCTGTATTCAACAAACGACCTCTCCGAATCCTGTAGTCGTCGATTTCCACGTTGTCAGAATGGTTGTCACTGTTAGAATCGGAGCCGTACGGCTCAAATTGATAGGGCTGAATTCCGTCGTTGGCCTTCAAACAACTGTTATTTTGCCCGTCGTCATCCTCCTCTATGTCTATTTCATCTTCTTGGCGAAAAATATTTCCATCTAAGGAGCTGATATCGCTCGAATCGACATCTGAATCGGAGCTCTGACTGCACTCGCTTTCCGTGTTATCCGCTATTTTTTCTCAGGCAATTGCCCTGCGTGACGTCATCAACCCAGCTGTGAAAGTGTGAAAAAGCCCACTTTGCTCTCATATTACGTGTGTTTCTGATCAGATTAGAATTTTTTCAATATTTTTTTCATACAAAGTGAAGTATGAACTATGATTTTTAAGGATTTTTAGACAAACAAAAATTCCGTTTGGGTTGACCTTTAACGAAAGTCCAATAAACTAGAAAGATATATACAAACTATCGCGGAAGCCCTATCTAAGGCGCGATCAGTCCTGGTCACAGCCACAGTCTGGTCACGACCGGTTCCTTCGTGGTTGGGTCCAGCGTCTAACATCCTTCCCATACAGATGGACTTTACGTCTTATCTCGTCTTACACGACCTGGCCCCTCCGTGGTTATGGTGGCATAGCACTGTTTCGTACTAAAAACGAGGGTTTTCCCAATGGTGTAGGAGTCACACAGTGGAATTCCCCCCACAACAGACATGTAAAATTGAAAATGCCATTTTTTTAGGTTGAATTGATATAAATTCAGCCTAAAGGTTGATAGAAAATCAGAATGGATGAATTTAGAAAAAAAATGTTAAATATAGTGGTAAATTGGTGACGACTTCATGCACATGGGAACGAGGGTATCATTTAGGTGCCATTTTTGTCACTGTAGCAGACGACTTATTACACTGAAAATGAGCTGGCGATGGGCATATAATTTCCACTTTTTGAAAGCTACTGGAGTTACTTACAACGCATATAAGAGAAGTGGGAAGAGGTGTTCATATACTGACAGAGCCACATGACTTCACAGTAGTCTTCTGGTTAACTTATTCTAACCTATTGACAGAGTCGTAGTGAATATAAACATCTCATTTGCGTAGTGGATACCTCAGCCGTCAGGAGAACTTAGTGTATATTGTCGAAAATCAGATCACATTTGCATGTTGTTGTTGTTGTTATGGAAATGACAGGTCAGTTATGCAATTTGTTTTTCGAACGTTCTATGTTTTGGCATGAAAAATGTTCCTGAGATAGATACATTCATTTTGATATATGAATAGTTTTTTGTGTTTAGAGCGGTATCACAGCGAGGCACCAAACGTAGGGCTAAACACAGCAATCCTGTAAGACATTATAGTACATAGCACTCTTATAAACACATAGGGAAATTTGGTTCTATTTTAAAATATCTGGTAACCTTTCAGAGAACCAATCAATGCTAATTTTGTGAATTGTTTTATTAATTTGGGAAGTCATAGTTACATCAGCCTTAGGAGTTCAGGAAAATTGCCCCCCCCCCCCCACATTGCATGTGCCCCTGCTAATTATGGACCATGGGTCTATTATGAGTGCCCTCATTTGGACCATTTTCTCACGTTTGTCAATAATATAATCAGATATAACTCGTTCTGATAGAAATTATACCTCCTTGTGTGGGTCGTTACATAATGGTGACCTCTTGCTCCCCCCCTCCCACACCATCCCGCCAATCTATGCCCCCACACCCTCCTCCACCCCAATCTCTGCTTCCATCCCATATAACATAACCCCACACTCTAAGCTAGAGGGTGGATTTGGTTAAAACTCAAGCCCCTTCGATGTCTCCAGAAAAAAAACACCAAAAGGAGTCTGTGAAGTCTAAATTTCTAAATGTATTCTTTGGGAATTGTTCCAACGGAACGGACGATGGTTAAATGTCTCCCTGCCTTAGATGTTCGGTGACCTAATAGTTTGTCAATAAGTTTCAATGGTGCCGAGAAAGCATCTTGTGGTTCCTATAGTCAAATTCGATTAGATGATCTGTATTCCATTTTATCCCACTGAAACTCCATTGATCGACTTCCATTAACAATGGCTCTGGAAAAGTTCAACTTCAGACATAACAGTCATGGTCTGCCAAACACGTACCTGCACGATGATAGCTTACAGCGACCGCGACATACTTAATGTTCATCACAGGTCACAGTATCCACTAACAATATAACAGCACTCATATTACTTGATATATGGGCCGCGGTCACATGAGAAAACTGACAAAACGCATATTGATCTTAGCGAGACCAACGTGACGTATTTGCGTTCTAATAATCCTGCAAATGGCTTCAGATTTGCGTTTAAAGATGGCAAGAATACCGACAGATGAAGGACATGAAACAAGAAGAGAGAGAACCTCAGATAATGTGGATAGCCTATATATGCACAGCACTCCCGATAAAGGATGGGCATGGGTTGTGACTATCGGTAAGTTAGGGTACCTTCTGTTCTGGAGTGGGTTTGACAAGAACTTCATAACCTCGCACATCATTATCATCTGTCTGCGCCTTCAATAGGGCTAAGGATGGTTCGTTTATTACCAGATTAGATTGGCGGCCTGGACTGAATGGCGAACTGACTATCTAACTATTGCAGTAGAGCATTTTGCAAGAACTAACCTCAGCCCCAGCCAAAATCTCCGAATTTGAGAACAGGAATACAGCCGATCTCCATGTACCTCATTTCGGCCAAGATAAGAAACTAGAATGCTTTTGACATCCCCGTCAGCTTACATGTATGATCAGTCGGAGAGGGTCAGATGACATTGACAAAACCGGTTGGGAAATTAACTAATCACCATGCATCAACATATCACTTGCAAAATGTAGAATGCATAGCAATTAATCATGTTAAAGTTAGACCAATATGATTCGAATTGATTCAACCCAGATGGGCAGGTACATCACAAAAGGTAATTTTGCTGAAAATACAGAAGTGACTAGCATGTCTGTTTCATCATGGAACTTTTTAAAACATCTGGCCTGGGCTTTTTGGGACCTTTCCATGCCTGAGAGAGAGCCTAATTATTTTTCTTACCCCCTGAGCTAGGGAGCTGAGACTTACCACACTATACCCTTGGATCAAGCGCTACCAAAAAATGTGAAAAAAATTCAAGATGGCCGCTTTGGTGACGTCACAGTGACGTCATTTTTAAAAACGGCATTTTTTGATCGATTTTTCGGTCAGATTTTCCGAATATTTTATTTATGCAATTTCTCCGCAAAAACTGCATGATGAATTAGTAAATATTAATGTGACGTGCAATAAAATAGTTTTGCCCCCTTTTCGTCGCGGAAAAGCAGTAATTTTGAAGAAATATGACAAAAACATCACTTTTCTGATACCCACACGTGGCCGTCATCTTGAATTTACCCATGATCCTCTGCTCGTGGGGTTATGCAAATAGGCTCAAAATGACTCCAATATGATAAACTGTAAAGTCATGGAGTTTCAGCTCTCTATTTTTGTCGTTCCAGGGATTGCGCAGAAAGTTTGGTAGAGCGCCATTTTGCCACCCCCCACCTCAGGCTTGGTAGGGTTAAAATACAGGAGTGATTAGCTTGTCTGTTTCACCATGGAGTTTTTTATTAACCCATTTAATTTAATACCGTCACTCCCCAATCTGTGTTTCTTATGTAAATATTTGATACATGTAAACAGAAATTAAACACGCCACTTTGAATATGATCATGAAATCGAGAAAAGCTCAAAGTGTCTACATAGGAAATTAGTTTCGAAAATATTTTATTTTACACCTTTTCAGAGGAATAAAGACGTTCTAGGAGCTAAATCTCGTTAAAATATCTCATTATTATAGAGACAATAATTCAACATGGAATTTCGGTTCACACATATTCAAGTAGTCATGCCTCAGGGATGTTCCTCTCCGCTATACAAGTAATGCCAGATACACCCCCCCCCCCTATATAAAATATCCAATATTCACCACATAATGATAGCTTCAACAAGTGCCTTCAATCTGAAATACTGTAAATGAGTTATTATTCATTATATTTCGCTGTTTTCGCGGTAAAGGGTTTTCTGCAAATGATAATTCCCGTGAATATCTTCCATTTAACAGATATACAGTAGATATACTTGAATGTCGCTCCAATTTATACACAGTAACAAGATATTTTGTTCCATTCCGCTATGGGTATCTAAACAACCGGAAGTGGATGTGTTGTTTTGACACGTGGTCACGATTGAACTTGACATGGTAACAGCTGTTCGAAAAAAAGCATTTTGTCTTCAATCATTTAGAACCTCTGATTATATCTCTATCACCCTCCAGCTATACGTTATTGTGTTTAAATCAGGATGTCTCCCCATAGAAAACCCTGTGACCAAGATACCTCAATGATAACAACACAGTCGTACTCGGGACACCCAGCTAGCAGGAAATGCTGAACACCAGCTGTTTTCATTAACAGCTACCTACAGAAACTAGTTTTTACTCCTCATTCAAAATTTTCTTCCTCATGTACGTCCGTCTGTCCTTCACAGCTTACTCGTTGTCAAGATATCTTTAGAAGGACTTGCCACAGAGACATCAAACTTGTTGTGCACATCCATACCTTTCTGCCGCAGAACTCTGTCAGAATTGATTAGTCTCGGTCCCCGTTTTCTGGAGTTATGCCCCTTTGTTATGTTAAGCATTTGATACAACATACATCTTACATCGTTACCGAGATATCTAGGTCACAAACCACTAAATATTCGCCTTACTTAATATGTAGTAAATTGGCCGAGCACATCTTGAGAAAACTATATTCCCTAATATTCGCCGCCACAAATGACCCACCACACCAGGTAGCCTGGCCTTTCCGCTCAAACATATGGAAAATTCAGCATACATTCCCCACCATTTTTTCGAGATGAGACCGCCAGAAATAGGGTCATCCAGCCCGACACCATTACGGCAAATTTCGCAGGTGCCAATCAAACTGGCCCAGATTTGTTTTCCGATTAAAATGTGAAAAGGTGGTTTTGATATATTTTAGAGCCAAATATTATAGAAACATTTTAAAATACGTCACAGACCATTTCTGGCCCAGTCAGGTATAATGGCCAATCATTGTTCGCCGGAAGTCAAGTCCTGATAATAATCTTGGACCCACTTTCTGCAATGGAGGTTTGTGACCTACAAATAAGTAAATCTATTCAGATTCCAATAAACTTTGTTTGGCCGAACCAATAACAAACAATCATATACATATGCAAATATAAACGTCTTGCTTCGAATAATCGCAAAGTTATCGATTGTCACATCAAAGTGACATTTCCCTTAATATATGGACCCATGAGTAGTCAAACACTTATTCAAATATTTCACCCCAAAAGATTATTTAATAATTTATTTTCTGGATTTGTAATTTGTACACTTACAGACGTAAATACAGTCCCTCGAATTGTATCTGTACACACATGAGATAACGATTATTAACACAAATTCGACCCCCCCCCCCATTGTAGAGGGGAAATAAAAGCTAAATTTTACCGCTAATTTGTATCATATCTCCAGTTAGAATCCAATGAATGCCCTTTAATGGAGTTATTTGACAAACCGGACCAGTGTTACTTTGCAATGATTAAAGTTTGTGAATATATTGACCTAATTTAATGTGTGAGCTTACTGACCAGAACGATCGCTGATGTGGGGGGTGGAGTCAATAAACGGAATGCGCAAATAAACGTTTCCACAGCACAGAATATATCAACGAATGGCTTGAAAATAACTGTACTGATACAACAACTCAATTCCTTTATAGAACTCAGACAATATTAAAATTGGACTGCAAACACAGAAATGCCAGCTCGGGCGCCCGCAATAGACGAATAATGTATACGTTTAGGCTTGATAACATTCTATCCGACCGGAACAAGCAAAAAATTGGCTGAAAATAGGCATTTATATCTGATTCTGTACCTCTCTGGAGGAAAAGGGCACTTAAACATGTGACAATGAAGAAAGACCGATTTTCGTTTTTCTCCTACAGGTCACAAACCACTAAATATTCGCCTTACTTAATATGTAGTAAATTGGCCGAGCACATCTTGAGAAAACTATATTCCCTAATATTCGCCGCCACAAATGACCCTCCACACCAGGTAGCCTGGCCTTTCCGCTCAAACATATGGAAAATTCAGCATACATTCTCCACCATTTTTTCGAGATGAGACCGCCAGAAATAGGGTCATCCAGCCCGACACCATTACGGCAAATTTCGGAGGTGCCAATCAAACTGGCCCAGATTTGTTTTCCGATTAAAATTTGAAAAGGTGGTTTTGATATATTTTAGAGCCAAATATTATAGAAACATTTTAAAATACGTCACAGACCATTTCTGGCCCAGTCAGGTATAATGGCCAATCAATGTTCGCCGGAAGTCAAGTCCTCATAATAATCTTGGACCTACTTTCTGCAATGGAGGTTTGTGACCTCTAGACAAGGACTCGCCCCGAGAACATAAAACGTGTCATGCACATCCATATCATTGAACCCTATTAAAATGGAGTCCTCATAGAGAACATATATGGTTGCTATGGCAACATAATCTTTTTTTTTCTCAGCCCATCAGCCAATAGTTACTTACATCGTCAAGAGCCAGAAGCCTATCGAAAATTAACTCGTTCAGATAATTTATATGGTTGCTATGGCAACATAATCTTCCTTTAAAGATTAGATTTTAATTTATGTATTTAATTCAGTCAAGAGCCAGTCTGTGGCATGTCATACATATGCATTTCATTGTAATGAAATATACTATGGAAGTATTTGCCGATAAGCAGTTAATTGTACTTTGTGGCAACTATGATAGATGTACATGTACTTCACATATAACCCCCCCCACCCTCTCCCTCTCTACAGCA
Source organism: Hanleya hanleyi (assembly GCA_036873755.1). Classification (NCBI taxonomy): domain Eukaryota; kingdom Metazoa; phylum Mollusca; class Polyplacophora; order Lepidopleurida; family Hanleyidae; genus Hanleya; species Hanleya hanleyi. The sequence goes on along the minus strand of JAVTVY010030187.1, from coordinate 77,458 downwards.
TATTGCAAGATTTCTGATTTTTACGAAGGGCCCTGCTTCTCAAAATAAGTAAAAGTATAAAAACTATTCTTACTGGTTTCTACTGATTTTTTTTCTCCACCTGTAGTTTTCACATGACAGAGACGGGTGATGTCTTATTTCATTGTTAGGTTGGTCTGTCATCCGCAAGCTTGCCAAATAGTCGAGTTCAAATTGAATGAATTAAGAATGGCTACTTTCGGGGCATGTCTCACTGTTGAAATGTGTACCTTACAATCCATAAAATTTACCAGTCAGCCAATTACAACCCATTTCAAGACTGCATATATGTTTGTAGCACCAAACATGATCGGCTAGAGATGATTGTCGTAAGTTAGTCAAGCCTTAAAACAGTTGCCCCAGAGCCGAGGTGTTTTCAGATGCCCAGTTTTGTTTTTAAATTATCAACCAATGTCCTAGTCGATCGGCACTGCTGAACCGCGAACGTTAGATCCCAGGATTGGAAGTAAAACCTCAAGAGATACTTCTCGCGAATAATAAGGAATCTACATTATATATTTAAAAAACACAAAGCTTCTCAATTAAAGACCCCACGATACTATATGTCCTGTATCAAGTTTCCCTCAGTCCACAGGCCCATATATTCTGACAGTTGGCTGCATAACATACTCAGCCACTACACCTAACCCGACAAAGAATACTCAGAAAAACTAACCGGTAATGCCCGACGTCGTACGGCTTAAATTTCCCACCTAAACAATAAACCTACATATATTTGTCGAATGTACAGAAGATGGGCCTCAAGGACTGACAGTCTACCACCAGAATCCTACCATATACAGTAATACAGGTAAAGCCTTTATAACTCATTGTTTATTCGTTTTATGAGTACCGGTATGTGAACACGATTCTGTAAATTTGAAATTTAAGAAGAAGTTTGTTCCAAGTGGAATCATGACCCGGATGGAAAGGGGTGATTTTCCAACACATTATCGGCTAAATAAAGGGAATTCAAAAAGACAACTTTCAACTGGCGGGTGTACACCAGATAAGGGGACTTTGAAATCCCAATAATCGCCGATTATTTGTACAGAGGTTCGCCCAGAAAATCCAGCTATACGCCCAATGCTTTTCCAAACCAAGTTGTTTTTATATTATTTAAACAAAATTGATGACTATGAATATCACACTGTTTCAATATTTAGATCGAAAGTGGATCCGTTTCTAGTTTCAATCTGTGTATTCTAACGATAGGTTAAATTGGCAAGCACATATTGACGAACTCACTACTAAAATTTAGAGAAATTTCGGAAAATCTTGATTATGTTGTATCACTCTATGTTCTATTCTTACGTATCTTACTGTAATTTAGTAAGGAGTAACACATTTCCAGCTCATCTCAAACCACGTGTGATATTACAAGAAAAGAATTCCCAGTGTACTAACTTTCTTACTAAAACAATTAAACATCCTGTCCCTAAATCAAGTAAATATCTTCCTAGTTGTCTTATTTACTCAAAAGAATCTCAGTAACCCCCTCTCTATTCCTATCAAGTCAATTGTTATCCCACTCGACAAGCCAATCTCAATCTATTAAGGACGAGAGTGCACTCAAATGTACAAAGTCTTGCAAGTTGAAAGCATCGAATCTGGAACGCCTGAACCTAAAATCATGTCTATCACAGTCCCTCTTTAAGTGACATCTGCAATCGCATTTTTGAATCTACTTAAGGTTTTAATTACTAATTATGCGCATATTGCACATATTGCGCTTAAATCAACTCCGACAATCACAGTAATACAAGGGGCATGCGACAAACCTACTCTACGCAATAAAAGTGTTTTATTGATTTACTGGCATATACGCCGAGCTCCCATTTTATATTTCTCATACATCTAACCTATGCACAGGATTCCGTGCTATATTTACCATGCATTGCATTATTATCGTCTCATGTTGACATGGTATTTTTATTATTGATTATCTTGGATTTAACCCTACCAGGCCTGGGAGGGGAGGCCAAAATGGTCTCCCAACCGAACTCTCTGCGCTGTCTTCGGTACGACAGAAAATTGAGAGCTGACACTGACTTCATAGTTTATCATTTTGGGGTCATTTTGAGCCTATTTGCATACCTCGCGATTAGAGGATCATGGGTAAATTTAAGATGGCGCCCACCTGAGGTACCAGAAAAATGATGTTTTCGTCAATTTTGTTCAAAAGTTCTGCTTTTCCGCGATGAAAAGTGGGAAAAATTATTTTATTTCACATCGCATTAATATTTACTAATTTATCGCCCAGGAGAAAATGTATAAATAAAAAATTCGAATAATCCTAGCGAAAAATCGACCAAAAAATGCCGTTTTTGAAAATGTCGTCACTGAGAGGTCATCAATGACGTCATCTTGGATTTTTTTTACATATTTTGGTAGAGCTTGACCCATGAGTTTAGTGTGCGGTTCAGCCTCCTAGCTCAACGGAAAAGAAAAATAATTAGGGGACTGAAATGGCCTCTCCCCAGGCCTGGATAGGTCCCCAAATGCCCAGGCCAGACAGGGTTAACAAGCCCTTTGGGGTTTTAGTTCCGCCATATTTCTGTGTACTTATAGCGTACTCGTACATATTTATTATTTTGTACATGGTGAATAAAAATTCAATCAATCAAACATGTTCGAAGCTAGGTTGTGATGACGCCATACCTGGACATCGTATAGCACCACCAGAGATAGTTTTATTCATGGTAACATATTGTCATGGTGATGGTAGTTTCCCATACCTGTGCTGACGTCCGTTACCACATCAGAAGCTGCGCTTTAATTGCCTTTTTCTACACCTCGCATTAGAATTCATTATGGATGGTGAATGATGAATGAGTATTCTTTTTGCACAATCACCATGACTTTTGAGTTTTCAATTTCGAATTTTCCAGCAAATAACATAGATTTTATTTTTAGATAACTTGTTATTTGATCACATTTGGACCTCTTTTCAGCAGTACATGTTGCATACTGAAAATGTAATAAAACATGACATACCTGTACGTTGCAGTCCAAAAGAGACTTTACATTAAACGCGAGCTTGACGAGAGAAAATCGAGATTAGAATTGGCTGAGTATTCAAGTTAGCGAGACTATCGCAGGACCGTCACGCGCTTTCACTGTGTCTATGTTTTTGGAGAACGCGGTCAAACTAAAAGGAGATGCGATCTGCAAAATGTTTGGCGCGAGTGACATTTCAGAACACGCGACGAAAATTTTCGTAGGCGCGCCTGTGTTTTTTTGTCATCGCGTCGACGATTTCGGAAGTCGCGCATAGCGTTCTACTAGAGGGAAATGGAATAATTTACATAATTGCACTTATCCTGACACATTTGAATTCCATCATTCATCATCGACGCAGTAGCTTACAAGGGTCTTTCAAGACGTTAGAGTGATCTTTCGAGAATATGGACTGTTATTGTACAAAGTCGCGCTTGGGATAATCGGGCAATCTTCTGCGATCGCGTCAGATTTATGTAGCGACGCGTTTTATTTTGTTGAAGATGCGTTAATTTAATTTCTTCAAGCGACTGATTTATTTCTAAACGCGTCAACGAAAATTATAGTTGCATTTGCCGATTTGGCAGACGCGTGTGTAATTTTTTAGTCGATTTTGTTTTTGTTTTGATGTGACTCTTACGCATTTCTGTGTCGGAGTTATGAATTATGCTGGCATTTTTGTTTTGTCTCATTTAAAGACAAGTGTTTTCTGAGCTGTACTGTATATGTATCTATGCACGACGCCATTACCATCGTCTGTATCCAATCAATGGCCATTTCAAATGCCGAGTTAATTATGCACTATACAAGGGCTTATATAGCAAACTTGAAAGAGAAATAGAATCTAAGGTATATTACATTACGATGAAATGATAAATTAACTAATTATGTTCTCTGAACTGATAAATTGATTATTCTATCTCTATTCTGTTAACATTAACGAACCAATCCAATGACGAGTTTTGTATAAATGGCTAAAACGTTATGTGTTAAATCGTTCAGGGTATCGGATCATCGAGTTCAGCTATACATTTATAGATCTACTTATATTTTAGTGTAGAAAACCAGAATATGATACACTAATAGGGTGAGGGATTTTGTTTTCTTGACTTACCGATCTATTGCATTAGTTCTACTCCAGAAGTGATGTGAGTAATGGTATACTTTTTTCTACCAAGCAATATACTGAATGACGATTTTGCGTTCCAGTCAGTTTTGAATTCTTCATTACGACATAAGAATATATACAAAACAGAATACGAATAAATTATTACCTAAGAATCAAATACACGAAATTATGAAAACTTACGAATAATAAATACAACGAGTGCGATCTAATGTCACCGTGTGTGTCACTTAGCCAATATATTGCCTGGTAATAAAAGTATATCATTACTCACATCACTTCTGAACTACATGTAGTATTTCTGCTATAGATCAATAAGTGCAATATTTCGATGAACCATTGAAACCCACCAAGGAACCAAAATTAATCACACCATATTCTATCATCTTCTGGATACTACAATAAAATATAAGCAGCATTGTTGTTCTCGATCAACGGATATTTTAACCGCTTTACTATAACGTTTCAGATATTTATGATACACTCGACATTAGATCGATTCGTTAATGTTCATAGAATAAAATGAATAAATCAATATCACTATATAATGAAAACAAAATCAAATTGCCTTCAGAACATGTCAGGTTGATTCCTATCAACACGGTGAAGACATGTTATCAGTTCAGAGAACATAATGAGTTAATTTATCATTCCATTGTGGGGTAATGTTCCTTGGACTCTCAGCGTCATTGCTGAAAAAAATAACTAAAAAGAATGATTAATTGATGCCTTATAGTCACAGCTGAGGAGAAGTTATCAAGTCATTATGTTTTATCTCAATTACTTGGATGAAAATAAATAATGAGAGAAGTATTACCACAGAGATGACACATTCCAAACTGTATGTCCTTGGTGGGTTCTACTAGTTCATCGACATATTTCACGTACCGTTCCATTGCAGTGGTTCTATTGCAGAAGTGATACGTATAATGGTGAATTTTATTATCACGGAATATAGGTACTGTCGTTTGTGCGGGTTTGTATTTTTATTAAGGCCATAGTACAGTCGGCCTCCAAGAAGTGACAATAATTGTCACTGACAGTCTCGAGTGTGACATTAAGCCAAATCCCCCCCGCCCCACAAGAAATGGCAAGGTCAAAATATCGATTCCGCATTGAAACCTAAAATACTACAACCAAACTTGAATATAACCAAACATGTCAATGTCGAAAAAGAATTAAATGACATGCAACTTATTACCTTACCAGGAAACCACATTTAGGAATCAAGTTGGGATTTAATATCCAAAATGTTTAGAATAAACTCACCAGTTGATTGCAAATGTTTCCCGCATATGTGTATCTGCTAATCAGGTAAACTAGTCCAGAAACAAGTCCGTTCCTGAAAACCCAGGTTACAAGTTGCCTGTGTGTCAAAACGGACAGCAGCTGCTGCTGTCCGTTTTGACACACATGCAACTTGTGAGCTAGCATACACATTTACATGTACTGAGATTCAATTAGCAAGCATGGTCAGTTTATGGCAGGGAGAGGGAGAGAGAATTAAGGTTTAATGTCGGGTTCAGCAATATTTCAGCTATATAGCTACGATCAAACAAAATTCTAAGTATTCAAGTTAATAACTCAGTAAACTAATGCATTAAAAAATGAAACTACATTAAAATTTATACAGCAAACCGAGCTCTCTCAAATAATCTAAAATACAATCTACTTTTACTCGACTAAAAAGATCTTCCCAAGTAGCTGCTCGATAAAAGTTATTTCTTACAATCTCAAAATCTTTACCGCCGATAAGAATATGTTAGAAGGAAGGAGAAGGAACGGGCTTTCAAAACAGTTTTTGAAAGCGTCTGCATATAGTCGTATTCATAAGAGAACAAAAATAGATCAGCTAAAAGGGGTGCACAATTAGTACCCATTGGAATACTTATATGCTGTTGCCAAATTTTACATAGATATTATTAATGAGAAATTCGAGCAAAACTATAACAAAGAAACATCACATGATTGATATCCCTTGTATGTATCAGAGCTAAAGAATGCTTTATGGCTAATTACATTGCTATATAGGCGAGCAGTTTCTTTAAATATTGCTGAACGCGCTTTTAAACTTTTTTTTTTTTTTTTTGATTGTTTATTCACCATTTCAATAATGTATATACAAACATAATATCGAGTACGGCTGTATAAATGGCGGGAATAAAACCCCAGGGGGCTTGTTCTATCCCGTGCTGATAATAGTTTAAGTAAGTAAACGACTGGGTATGAAAAGATACAAGCATGAATATAGTTTCTGCTGTAATTACTTACGATATGTATATATATATAAACTTTAAAACTTTAATTCTCCCTCTCTCACTCTTTCTTTAATACCGATAATATTAATGAACTAAGACGGACAATAAGGTCCTGATGAGGGACTGTAGTATAGAAAGTCAAGAAATCCCATGTGAATACATGTCTGTACGATATGTGACATTTAGCATCAAGTTCTTCCGTGAGACATTTTGAGTTTTTCAATATCAGCATGCATTCAATGCCAGAGTTCTTAGAAAAAGTGGCGCAATACCTTTCCCAAAATGTTACTGGACATCCAGTATCATGTACATGGCGCATGCCCATACAGTGAATGCCCGCGGGCAAGCCGAAATAACTCCATGGAGTTTGTATCCAATTCGAGACAATGACTTGGGACAGGGTATCTGCTCTATCCTGGCATAGCATGTACATGTATATGCTGGAACAGATGGTTGTGGTGTTTCAAGCTAAGGCCCCAGTGGATTAAATAGAACATGTAATTAAGAAAAAACATACACGTATATGCTGGCTAACTTCTATTATACATGATACACGAATAACAATACATGCATTCTGATTAATTACAAATTGTTTGTTTCTATTCTACTGATATAGGAAATCCTATTTAATCTGCAAAAAAAAAATTGGCTTTAGCTTTACATATACCATACCGCCTTTCACCGGAGGAACATTTTAAAATTTCTGGAGAGTTACGAGGAACATTTCAAGATTTTCAATCACCGATCGAATGCAGGGGGAGATGTTACATATTTATCTCCAGAATATGGAAGGAACGAATGGGAGAAAGAAGAATTTAATCGCCAAAGAATAATATAGCCGTCAGTGGGAATCGAACTCATAGAGTTGCTCATACCATCTTAGCTAAGATTCATAGCGTCTCCTATGAATCTTAGCTAATACCATCTGAGCTCTATCAGTGTTAACGGAAAGAATGCCCAGCACAAAAGCATATCCGGCTACTATCATTTAGTGCAGCTTAGGCATTTTTTTTCTGAATGGAATTTCAGGTAAGACATTCTTCCAAAGAGAAACAAGAAAATCCATAATGTTTCCTGTGACATTCTTTTCTTTCATATAGGCCCATTATGTAATTCACCGTAAGTCTACCAAGGAAGGTCAATTCGTTCTCCCAGTGTTGCAATGCACATAGCTGGTTTCATAATAAAGCAAGGTGTATAATATAAATTGACAGACACGGAAATTATTTTTTGACAGAATTTCCATCGGCTGGAATCGAACTGGAAACGCTTGGGACATGTAGAATGCGTAAAAGTTCGATGCCGTTCTTTGTTTACAGTTTTTGGTCATTTTTATTTCTTAATTTTAAAAGTAATCCTTCTGTTTCGAAATTATCGTGTAATGCAATCTACAATAATGGATTACACGTTTTGGAGAATGCTTTCTTTATGCTCCGAGACGATTATGAGGATCGTGATATATGAATGACGAATTGATATACAGGTTGACATGTGGCATTGTGCATATGATTCCACGAGCTCTCTTTCTGAGGCAGGAATATCAGGCCACATCACCCGATAGCGATAGAAGAAACGCTGCTAATGCTGCCCATTGTTGTTGTTTAATGCTTCACCTTATGGGATAGAGCCCGGATGACAACGGGATTTTTGTCGCAGTGCCATCTACATAAAAGCCGTATAACCTGTCAAACGTCAGCCATTCCGTAGATCACGAAGTGTTAAAATGTGAACGATAAATCGGTGTTTACTCAGCTGTAGAATTTTGCTAATTTGTTCTACCGGTGTTTTTACCTCCGTCGATCAGACGGAGGTCTAGGAGCGCAACGTGAAATCTCCCGCCAAATAATTGTCATACGGGGAACCCACGACTCATAGTATTTCCAATAGGGATCGTCATGGTTCCCGACGAAATCTTGAATCTTTTCTTTGGACACAAATGAATGCTTACGTCACAAAAGGTGTGTATCCTTTGCAGCGCTTCCACCGGGTCTCTTTATTCGAGGGTACTAAATTCGCGCGTGTACTTATAGCTTCGCGCTGGTACAGATGGCCGGTACATGCGACGAAGACAAACCTGCGCTTTCATAAAAAGTAAATTTTCACGAAAGAAAAACTCGCATTCCAGATAGTATAATTGGAAACTTCCTCGAGAATCTCTGAATCGGCAAAAAGATAAAGGACGAGTGTCATTCACCAGGATTCGAGTCGGAAGTGAGAAGTCAAATTCAAAGTCAGAGGTCAAAAACGTAAAACTCCGAAGAACTCTCTCGGCTTTTTCTTTTCTTTTTTTTAGTTGGGGGGGAGGGGGTGAGGGTTGGGGAGATAGCGACTGAAAAAATATATCTTCCCATGCTTCAATCGTTATCTGTGAATCCGATCAACAACCTAGCCGGATAGTCTGTCAAAAATTATCCGTCGTCTGGGTAAGGTTGAAGGGTCATCGGAAGCTCGAACTGTGATACAGGCAAAAACTGTTGTTGTTGTAGTCTGGAAAAATAACTCTGCCTCACGAGGCGCTCTCTCGGCTTTTTCTTTTCCTTTTGTTTGAAGATGGGGGGGGGGGGGGAGATAGCGACTGGAAATATATATCTTCCCATGATACTTCAATCCTGCACTCATGAATTCCACGGAAAAGCGGACATTGCTAAACAGCCCTTTTTCGCATAAAATTCACTCCACATTCTGTCGTACAGACCCTATATTAGCATGCTGTTTGTTCTATTCGCTTCCTATGATCCCCGGGAACAAGCCAATAATAGAGAAGATGTGTTTTAATAGCGAAATATTTTTCCCGCAATTTTTTAACATGAAGAACTCGGGAAATTCTAAATTGTCAAAGAAGAAAAATTGCACTTTACTGAAAACTATACTATTTTGAAACATCTGCAGAAAAGATATGCATGTGGCGGGAGCTGTATACCTTAGTAAAAATAAGAGGTCAGAGTTTTAATTTTCTAAGTAGAAGAGATAAATTCACTCTAGGAATATTTTTTTGAAGAAAATGTGTAATTAATAAAGCACTTTTACCGATAAGATTTAAAAAGCGCACTCGTGATTCCATCACGATTTTTTGTCGATTCCGTCACGGACTAGATTTAACCCCTGGGATGATCCAGTCGCGTTTTTCTCACGATGAAAAAAATCTTATCATCCTTGGGTACTGTATGTTAGTAAGAGATGTCATATAAGAATAGTCAGATTGAAACAGAGCAGCAAAAAAATAGACAAGCAACACTAGTCAAGAGTCATGTCCGTTTCAGGTGATTCCGTCACGTACATTTCGAAGCATGATTTACTGAAAATGCTGGATCATCTGTAGATTTTTCATGGATCCGTAAACAGAATGTCATATAGAATAGCAAACTAAACTTGAAACTACATGGGTATGACCACGGAACTTCCGAGTACATGACTTTGAATAAAGAAAAAGTCTTCCCAACGGTGATTCCGTCACGGTGGAATTCATGATCTGTGAATCCGATCAACAGCCTAGCCGGACAATCTGTCAAAAATTATCCGTCGTCTGGGTAAGGTTGAAGGGTAATCGGAAGCTCGGACTATGATACAGGCAAAAACTGTTGTTGTTGTAGTCTAGAAAAATAACTGGCATGCACTCTATGGAGAAGGGCCTCGTGAGGCACAAAGTGCAATTTTTTGTTGTTGTTTATCTGCAAATCCGCCCAACTCGATGGGTATCTTTCACATGTTCTTACAGTTGCCTGGCCTGTGTGATATTGGGTGGTCGAAGTCTACGTATAGTTTTTTTCAATAAATTATGGAAATTAATATAAACATATATTCTTTTAAATAGATTTTTTTTATAAGTGTATTTCTCTTTCATCTTTGGCTCAATTAAACTCATTCTCTAAAATGTGAAGCCGAGTCAATACAGTTTTTAATTATCTACCAAACCCTGTCCTCTATGACATAGAATAAAAGAGAAGTTGGGAATATAACCGCTCAACACAGTCATTTCTAAACATCAAGTTGTACATAAGTATGTTTACTTACTCTGTAAGCTGAGGGCATTTTTGTGGCTTTTGAAAATTTTGAGATTTTTGCGAGTCTGTCCATATTTAACTAAGCGACGTCCAAGCGAGCTAATGTACGCGCGTTATATTCATATCAAGTATGGAGCGGCTTGTGTTCAATGAGGCTTGGAATGTTTACACAATTAATTTTCTTCTCACTGTTACACAATAAATATTTGCTGCGTGGAATCCAGTCATTTGTTCCATAGGTGCAATTTTCTCATCAGCCATCACCATTCAATGTGAATGTGATACATGTACAAGTCCATGGTCATTGATACAGTAAGGTGAAGGCGAAGGTGACCTGTAACACCAGTATACAAAATTATACCGAGCGCATTGAATCCTCATCATATGATGTTGAGACAGATCAGAACGAAGTGTCGGTAAAATCAGGTGTGTTTTGAAGAGCATTCTCTCATCAATGATGATGCTATACTGTACACATACAAAATATGAAGTGTTGCTGTGTTGGGCCTGTAGCACAAAATCACAAGCAAGTTGATACAACTAGGCACACAGGGTCTCATTTCTGTCGCTAACGTGTTGATTTGGGTGAGGGGATCCTCTCATGGGGAGGTGTGGGTGGGATGGGGCCTAGTGTCTGAAGCACTTTTCCAGGTTTTCCATCAATATACTCTATTCCATACCCCAATATTTCAAGCACGTCAAATCAAACAAAAATTATTTGCTGGGAATGTGACTTTCACAACCCTGTCTGGACATGCTAGTGAGGAACCCTCAATCCCAGATTAATTACCATTGATGAAGCTAACGTCCAACAAATGCAAAATTGAGCTTGGCATCCGGCCGTATGTTATTCAGTGATGTATTACGCTACGGACCCTGTTGCCTCGACGGAGGTCTTTGCGCTCATCCAGCGCTTGTTTGGAATCTGACGGCATAATTCTCTCATGCCGAGCACGAGTTTTTTCTTTAAAGAAAAATTGTAGTTAGACCATGAGTAATCTTCTCACAGTGGATTTGTAGTTGTGCTAAATATTCCACCAAACCCAGACAGGTTTATAACACCCATAGCACCAAAAGAAACAACTTTGCTTAAAATCATTTTGATACAAATTTCATACCATGATTAATCCCCGAATATTTTTCATCGCCTGTATAGAATAGAGCAGCGTTGACCAGCTAATATCGGAGACAAAACAAAATTGTCCTGATAGCAGCCATCTCTAAACAAGCTTATACAGAATGCTATCTGAAATATTAATAGGAGGAAGAATAAAATTTAAATATAATATACTGTTAGATTTATGTTTTGAGAAGAGATCACGGGTTGGTGCACTGCACGGATGTAGAATGGGAGACCTTGCGCAGGCTGGTCGGAGCGAGGAAGACCGTCAGTAGCGGGAAAGACTCGGTGGAACCGAGCCGAGGGACAATACCAGGCGGGGTCGATGTGGAAGACCAGGCGGGGCCGAGCCGAGGGACAATACCAGGCGGGGTCGATGTGGAAGACCAGGCGGGGCCGAGCCGAGGGACAATACCAGGCGGGGTCGATGTGGAAGACCAGACGGGGCCGAGCCGAGGGACAATACCAGGCGGGGTCGATGTGTAAGACCATGCAGGCTGGGCCGAGGCAGAGTGAATATAACTCACAGCAGGCAGATTCGATTTGTTTCCAATAATCGCGAAAAGAATTTTAAAGCATATATATTTAATGATTTTAATAATTTTCTCAAAAAACAACAAAAGAAATGTGTTGTCAGTCTGTTTAACCTATTTACCATTACTTATTTGTATATGGGTTGACTCGAGAATTTGAAAGCTGGTATGAAGATCACAGCCAGGAAAATCGTGATACTTATCACCCTAAAATGGTGATGACAGCATCAACCAAAAAAGGTGTTGAGTTAGAGCCATCGCCCTTTTCTACCATTACCTTAAAAGGGTAATGACTGTCACCTTAAAAGGGTGACGGCTATAACCCTAAAAGGGTGATAGGCATTGAGTGTAAATGTTTAAGTTATCGTCCTAAAAGGGTAATGGCTATCGCCCTAAAAGGGTGACGACCTGGGCCATCGCCTTAAATGGGTGACGACATTGGCCATAATCATAAAAAGGTAATGGATCATCACCCTTTTTTCTGGCTGTGTGGAGTTACAAGTTTCAGGATATTAAATTTGACAGAAATTTCAGATAAAGTTTTGACATATTTTCAGATTTTATTTGAGACTCACATGGTACTTCTCTTAAACATCCTATATAACTTCTATTCCTTAGAGAAATCAGCCAAACTTCTCATCCACTGCCCCCATGGATTTCCTTTGTCCCTATTGTGAGGTGATAATTTGCATACAAATGACTGCACTGAGGTGTAGCCAAAATATATTTGTGTCTGGGTGACTTGAACATGGAGATATACTAATTGTAGGCCTAATGTTAATGGTGGTTTTCTGTCACACTAAGTGAGAATTATTATTTCAAGAGAACTGTGCACTTATGTCATCTAAAATTGATTTTTTGATACTACGACACATGAAATTGAATGGAGCTACATTACCTCTATTTTATCCTACCAAAGATTTGATGATTTGAACTCTGCTAGAAAAGCCATTATTGCTTCAATCTGTCTCCAATTTCACAGACTGGTTCTAAATTTATTGTAAATCATTCACATTGAAAGGCTGTGTGGCTCTCCAACTACCCCCCCGCCGCTCCCTACCCCCCACCCAATCACAGACACACGCATAACTTTTCAGTAAAAACATTACAACAACAACAAACTATCGGTCTAGTCCATTAATTACCGGTAACCGGAGACAGATTGACATAATGACAGCCTAGCTGAATACAGGCAACGACACCTGAACCTGACATAATGTCTACCTGAACGGAGCTTACCAATGTCTACTGCAAATATGTTATATGGAAATCTCTCAATGTTACTTCTCAGAGGAAGAAAAATCCATAAACAGGGAAATTCATAGCAAATTCAGGCTGCATAAACTGTCAGCAGGGCCTACTAAATGCCAAAGAGAACCAAACTTCCTTACCCGGTACCTCAAATTCGAGCATCCAACCAGACACGATCAGCAGGCAAAGCTAGCTAGCCTCTGTTTCACACCATCAGTTTGGATGAAATAAGGCAGCTCAGGCTTTGCTCTTTTAGATTTAAGCTACTTTAAAGTTCATAACAATTTCGATGAAGTTTAATCAGAGAACTCCCTTGTTAAGAATTTTACAGAGGGGTCATTCCTATGACACCAACGTTACTCACCAACAAGCAGATTCTTTGGTTCCCTATCATCTGCAGATTCGAGGACACTCTCAAGCAATGGCATAGGCTCATAACCCTGTGAGAATATAAAAGATAGAAAGAAGATACATGCATATTATACATGCAACATATATGAAATTACTACACAGCCAGAACAATGGTGATACTTATCATCCTAAAATGGTGATGACAGCATCACCCAAAAAAGGTGTTGAGTTAGAGCCATCACCCTTTCCCACCATTACCTTAAAAGTGTAATGGCTGTCACTTTAAAAGGGTAATTGTTATCACCCTAAAAGGGTGAACAGCATTGGGTGCAAATGTTTAGGTTATCGCCCTAAAAGGTTAATGGCTATCACCCTAAAGTGTGACGACCTCGGCCATCGTCTTAAAAGGGTGACGACACATCACCCTTTTTAATCACCTTTAAAAACTGATGAACAGGCATCATCACCATAAAAGGGTAATGGGCCAGCACCCTTTTTCTGGCCGTGTTCGATGCCAATAAATTTGTATTCCGAAATCAAAAAGAAATTCAAGGTCACTTGGTATATGCAAACGAATGGATGTCGTAGGTGACTTCGCGTGGTCAGAATGTTTAGCATCTAATTTCGATCACCATGACGAAATATTGCCATGAATAGAACCTGAGCTCTGTTGGTGCTACGATGTCCAGGTATGGCGTCATCACAACGTAACATCGAAACTGTTTGACTGATACAGAAGAACTGAAAGGCGTAGAGTAAAAAGGCCATGGTGGAGTAATACTTTACTGTGGAATGACGTGTGTAAATTTGAGAAAGAACGGATTAGGTTTACGGATAAATCAAAAGCGTTGAACAAGACAATATATTTTAAAAAGAAAATTATTTGATGGGATAGTACAAATGTGTAAACAATCCTACTTGTTTGAGGAACGACAGAAACTTTTAAATCTGAGAAAAGATCGCACAAAAGATCTCTGGAAAAAATCGGAAAAGTTGCTGTAGGCCAAGATAGACTTAACAGTATTTCCATGGAACTTGAGATGGATAATAACATAATAACTAAACCAGCTGCTGTTTTGGGGCAAATGGAAGGATGTGCTTCGGAATGTGTTGAATCCCCCAGATGAAACTAATTACTCTGACAGTAATTCTAAATCCAGTGACATGTTTTTTAATTCAAACGATGTCGATGAGGTACTAGAATTTGTTATATCTGTTGAAGAAGTATACCAGACAACTTGTCATGCCAGAGCCACTGGTATGGATAATATTCCTATTGGAGTTCTTAGAAGTGACACTGTTATTACTTTCTTGCATAGAATGTTCGTTGTCAGAGCATTTCCATCATAGTTCTCTAGATTTGTATCTAATACCGCTTATGCCGGTGCTAGGGGCCGTGTCGTCATATCATTCAAGTTGCCACATAAACAGGTACAATAAAAGCGTACCTGAGATACAAAACATATCACGAATCGTTAGATTCTTGATATGTGCTTTAGAATAGGTTAACCGGAAGACTATGCTGTGAAGTCATGTGGCTCTGTCAGTATGTCGGCACCTCTTCCAACTTCCCTTATATGTGTTGTAATTTTGCAAAGGGAATGACTCCGTCTCTGTGGTCAAATGGGATTATAAGTCCGGTGCCGAAATGTGATATTAAGGACCGACAATACCCTCTACCCTACAGGGGAATAACACTCGCCCCGGCTGTATATAAGACGTACTGCTCTGTTTTGAATGATAGGCTATCAACATGGGCCGAAAGAGGCAGTTTCATATGTGACGAACAAAATGGTTTACGATCCGAACGCAGTACAGTAGACCATATTTCATCTCTTGTAAATACTATTGAAACTCGAAGAGACAGAACACATTTGCTGCATTTAATGATTTTCGCGAAGCCTATGACTCTATAAAATGACAGAACCTATAATCCCGTCTTAAATCGGTTGGTATTGAAAGCTATTTCGTCAATTTATAATAACGTTTCAATCTGTGTGAAATTGAATTGATTTATTTTCGGAATGGTCTGATGTCAAATGAGGACCAAGACAAGGATGTGTTCTTTCTCCTATTCTTTTCAATATATATATTGATAATTTATCGTTATATTTGAAGAGTTTTGACAACGGAGTTAACATTGATGGAGAGTTGATCTGTATTTTACTTTATATGCAGATGACATTGTATTGTTAGCAGAATCTAGTGAAGGCCTAAAATTCCTGCTTGAACATCTACCATTACAGTGCGATGTTAACACAATGATAGTTAATCAAGACTTTCGGAATCCATCAGTACCTAAATCTTCAGATAAATTGACACGTGGTAACAAAGTTTTGGATATGGTGGATAAATACGTATATCTGAGTGTACTAATAACAGAGCATTTAGATTATAATATGATGACAAAATGTGTCGCACAGTTATTGCGAAGTGTAGAACTATTGGGGTGTACCTTACCAATTCTTTAGTATGCTTTATGAGCCTATGGTTGTGCCTGTTATGACATATGGCACGTCGGTTTGGGAACATCAGATTTATCTTCTATTACTGCGGTACAACATAAGGCTGAACGTATTTATCTTGGTGTCGGTAGATACACCCCAAATGCGTGTATTATTGGAGAAATGGGGTGGCTGCCGATGGGCATTAAGCAATGGAATAGAGTTATTGGCCATTGGATAAAATATACAAATATGAAGAACGATAGAATTAACAAAATATGTTCAGATGGGCGTTCAACTCGTCGGTCAAAAAATTGTAAAATTAAAGTTATAGAGTTTGCAGGATGTTACAGGGAATTGATTGTTGTCATCTCTCAAATATTGACGTACGGTACGATCCTAATTACAAGCGTCTAGTCCGTCATTCATAATCCAGCTGTCGTCCATTAGAGAATATCCGCGTCCATAATCCAAAGACCTATTCCATTTCCATATAACAGTATTAGCACCAAATTCAAATGCCGTTAAATATGTAGAGAAAAGGCCTTTTGATCGATATATACAGAAAGGGAGGAGTGATATAGGGAATTACAGAATAATTATGGAGTTGAAAGCTATGTGCACTCAGTATTTCAGAAAAAATATAGAAGTGCTTTGCAAATTTCAGGTGTGTAGTAGCTCCGATAAGGATAGAAACCGGTCGATATGAAAATCTAGCTATTGAGCAACGGTTATGTCCAATCTGTAATAATGGTATTGAGAATGAGCTGCATGTTCTTGTGACTTGTCCAGTTTATGGCGACTTAAGGTACGACATTCTTTCAGAAATCAATTTTATGTACAGGGACCGTTTTGTGATTTTGTCTGACCAGGACTTATTAATTATAATGCTTGTCGTAATGTTGATATAGAAATAAAACTAGAACACACTTAATTGAGAGTGCATCACACTTCATAAACGCATGCTGTATTACATCAGATTCCTGGCTAGTTACAAAACCAGTATCTGCATACCGGAATCTATACACCGGAATAAAGTGGCTACGGATCGTATAGATACTACATCTCTCCCCTTTTCCAGACTTTAAATGTCAAACTTCGAAACAGAATTATAAATAAGAATTATTCCAAACATTACATTAAACAGGAATTGTGTTTATCATACCACAACAATTTAAAATCCAAACTGCCTTGAATGTTCAAAATTGAAATAAAAGTTCATGATGGTATATCCAATGAAATCGTGTTGTCTTTTCAAATGTTCATGAATGTCATCTTACATAATCCATCAAGTTATCAGACTCTTCTAATGTTCAATAATAGCATAAACAAAGGAACTAATTCACCAGTTCAAATTAATGTTCACAAATGTGAAATACCTGGTTTTACAACATCGATTAATTTGCATAGAGATAATGTTCGCGACTGAATTACTTCGCACCATCAAACCATCTAACTGTTCAAAATGCATGAAATGAAATCTCATACATATTTCAAATCAAACCGTTCACACTTAGAACATATGAAATCACAGTTCATCAATCAGAAATCTTGTGGGTCTTCTGTCGCGTTGTGGGTATCGTCGAGGAGGGTGATGTTCCATAGGTTGAGTCGGAGTTATTTCAATATCATCATCCTCATCTTCATTCACAACGAAACGACGAGCGGCACTGGATTTCAAACTTTTGAAATGCGAACAGTTTCGCGTGATCACATGATTCCCACATCTGGCCGTGACCATAGACCCTTTGACACGAACTACTTTGTAGGGTCGTGGATTGAACAAGCTGGAAAACTTGTTCACCTTTTTTTGACGAACCAGTACATACTGTCCTATTGCTAGGCGTACTACTTTAGCGGATCGACGATGATCCCCATACGTCTTCATACGCTGTTTCGTCTTTCTATCGCGGTCACGCACAGTGGTATCAGCTGAACGCTGTGGTATTTCCGGTAATTTGGTTTGGATACAACGACCAAGAAGTAGTTCCGATGGAGCACGTTGTGTGGTTGTGTGCGGCGTTGCTCTGTAATTTCGTAGGAAACCATGGAGATCTTGTTTCCAGTTCCTCTGTTCAATGATGGCTGCACGGATGGTTTTTCCAAGAGAGCTCATGAATTTCTCGGCTTCCCCGTTTGCCCGAGGCCATAGAGGGCTGACTTTCCTGTGTTTAAACCCAAGGTAGTGAGAAAAGTCAGCAAATTCCTTGCCATTAAACGGCGGTCCGTTATCTGTTTTGACGACCCTGGGTATTCCAAACATAGAAAAGATCTTATCCATGACTGGAATTATAGTGGTGGCTGAGGTGGATTTCACTATTTCCACAACTGGATATCTCGAATAGTCATCTATGACTACCAATAGATGGTCTCCGCTCGGAAAAGGTCCACAGAAATCGACCGATACTTCTGTCCACGGTGCTTCGGGTAATTCCAGCAAGGCCATGATGCAACGCTGGAAAGAGTTTTCCAACGACTTCGGGAGATGAAACTCACACTAAACCCACCGAAGTGTGAGTTTAACAAATCATCATTGGCATTCTATGGTTACATCTTCTCAGAAGGGGGTCTAGCTCCAGATCCCCAAAAGGTAGCTGCTATTGAGGAATTTGACGTCCCAGAAAATGTATCAGCAGTATGGAGCTTTCTGGGAATGGTAAACTTCTCAGCCAGATTCATCCCAGATTACGCAACAATCACCGCACCTTTGAGAGAACTAACCCACAAAAATGTCAAGTGGAACTGGTCAGAACCCTGTCAACAAGCTTTCAGTAGTTTGAAAGATGCTCTAGCTAATGCCCCTGTCATGGCATATTTTGATCCAAAGGAGCAAACAGAAGTCATCGTGGACGCAAGTCCAGTTGGATTGGGTGCTATCCTCGCTCAACGTAAACAAGCGGACAGTCCTCCACGCATCATTGCATATGCGTCTCGGTCTCTAACAGCAACAGAACAGAAATTTTCACAGACGGAACGTGAATCTTTATCGATTGTCTGGGCGTGTGAACATTTTCATTTGTACCTGTATGGTGCATCCTTCACTCTTGTTACAGACCACAAGCCGCTCGAGTTGATTTTCAACAATCCTTACCCCAAGCCACCAGCAAGAATCGAGCGCTGGGGTTTGAGATTACAGCAGTACGACTTCAAGGTAGTCCACAAGGCTGGCAAAGACAATCCAGCGGATTACATGTCGCGTCATCCACGGCCACCCACAACAGAAAAACCGACTAAATCAACAAGAGCCGCTGAAGAGTTTGTGAATCTTATTGCTAATCATGCCACCCCCAGGGCAATGAAGCTTAGTGAAATAGCAGAGGCGACAAAGGCAGATCCTACTCTTCAGACAGTTATCAGAACAGTCCATGATGGCCAGTGGTACCAAATCAATGATCGTGGAAACGAGACCAATGCTGACCTTAATGCTCTACGTTCATTCCGAAGTGTTCAAAATGAACTTACTGTAACAGACAGTGATGTTGTCTTACGTGGACACCGCATCGTGATTCCTAAATCTCTACAACAGCAGGCTGTGCAGTTGGCCCACGAAGGCCACCAAGGAATCAGCAAAACCAAACAGTTACTTCGCGAGAAGGTTTGGTTTCCAGGTATAGACTCTCTGGCTGAAAACGCGGTTAAGGAATGTATACCGTGTCAGGCAAACGTAAACAAGGTAAAACCTTCCCCAATGCGCATCTCGGAATTACCCGAAGCACCGTGGACAGAAGTATCGGTCGATTTCTGTGGACCTTTTCCGAGTGGAGACCATCTATTGGTAGTCATAGATGATTATTCGAGATATCCAGTTGTGGAAATAGTGAAATCCACCTCAGCCACCACTATAATTCCAGTCATGGATAAGATCTTTTCTGTGTTTGGAATACCCAGGGTCGTCAAAACAGATAACGGACCGCCGTTTAATGGCAAGGAATTTGCTGACTTTTCTCACTACCTTGGGTTTAAACACAGGAAAGTCAGCCCTCTATGGCCTCAGGCAAACGGGGAAGCCGAGAAATTCATGAGCTCTCTTGGAAAAACCATCCGTGCAGCCATCATTGAACAGAGGAACTGGAAACAAGATCTCCATGGTTTCCTACGAAATTACAGAGCAACGCCGCACACAACCACACAACGTGCTCCATCGGAACTACTTCTTGGTCGTTGTATCCAAACCAAATTACCGGAAATACCACAGCGTTCAGCTGATACCACTGTGCGTGACCGCGATAGAAAGACGAAACAGCGTATGAAGACGTATGGGGATCATCGTCGATCCGCTAAAGTAGTACGCCTAGCAATAGGACAGTATGTACTGGTTCGTCAAAAAAAGGTGAACAAGTTTTCCAGCTTGTTCAATCCACGACCCTACAAAGTAGTTCGTGTCAAAGGGTCTATGGTCACGGCCAGATGTGGGAATCATGTGATCACGCGAAACTGTTCGCATTTCAAAAGTTTGAAATCCAGTGCCGCTCGTCGTTTCGTTGTGAATGAAGATGAGGATGATGATATTGAAATAACTCCGGCTCAACCTATGGAACATCACCCTCCTCGACGATACCCACAACGCCTGGGACTGAACATCGTATTCAGTCCTTGACACTTCGGACTAAATCAATCCAGACCTCCGAACCGAATTGAAATCAACAGCGGAGTGACGGTAAAGTGGTGGACGTGTGCATGTTGCCAACGCAGTGCAGTCAGTTTGAAATGAACAAGCCTTTCAATTGAGTTGCGCCACCCAACTCTTGTGCATTCACGAGGTTTAGATAAATGACCCGAATAATTAACCGACATCATGTCCCTGTCATATTCATTTCATCCCTAATTATTAGTGCACGACTTTATATTCCAAAATGATTAAAACGGAAACTTTGGTGCATTCAGCCTTGATTGCGTCAAGTATATTCGTCATTATGCTTAGCATCTGATAACAAGCTGCAAAAGGCAAGTCATTTGACCTCCATTTAATTAATAATGATGCTGAAGTGATTCTTGATGATGTAAACCGACTCCATTCTGTAAGTGTCAATACTAACCTTCTGTCCTTAATTACGGTCTAGCATCCGCTGACTGTAATCAACCAGACTTATACGTAGCTTCAAAACGTAGCTGATTGCGTGCTCAATATCGAGCTATGAACGTGTGAAGAGTTAAACGAATAGCTCGATTATTTTCTGAAAAGTAGGAATGATGTAAATTATGCTTCAAGTATGTTTTCTCTTCTTGAATTCAGCGAAAGGCGGTTACGCTGGGGACGGGGGGGTCAAGTCTGATAATATGGGACTCGAAAAATCTCAATTAAGCTCAGGCCCAGCTAAAACAATGGTAGAGAGTTAGATGTGTATTCGAGTTCCGCGAAACGCTCCATGGTAAGCGTGAGTCGTATGTCTGGCCTTAGACGTGTAATCCGGGATCATTTGCACGAGCTTTAGTAGAAATATATTCTTCAAAATAAACCAGGATACAAAGTTTCCGGTATGATGTGTTGTAAAGAGAGTTTGATGTTCGCTTTTTGGGAAAAATACATATATTAAAGAAGCAGTTGCTTTGCGGTTATTACTGCTGTTCTAAGGAGATTCCCAACTACTATAAGTGGGTAACTCCAGCAGATAAGCCACTCTGTACTAAAGCTACTGATCTACCACGCATGAGTCATTTATATCGTATCACTTTGTTCTTCTGTGATTAGCAAAGTTCTTTTCAATGCATTACCTATGTTGTAAGTCTGGGAAGGTACTTTAGGTCACCAACCTAAAAATTAGCTCAACAGCTCGGCGATGATTCTCTTCAACAGCCATGTTCACTCAATTAATCTTCTGACGTGGTAGAATTGTGAAACTGGACTGAATATTCTCTGTCACTATGCAATCTCCCATAACACCATACTACCTATTTATTTGTGTGTATTTGTAAATTGTATATAGACCATGTGATATCATACGGTTAATATACAAGAACACTCTTACTCTTGCTCATACTGCCTATTCTGAATATTGGTTAATGTTTAGACATACTGAATCAATAATCATTAGAATGTAATTATTTCCATATCCGTCTTTGCGGGAGGGAGCATTTTATTCCTATCAGTAATTCTTATATGGCACATATTTGCTGACACTACGTTACTCTGTCAATGGTGCGGAGTGGTCGGAATTATGAATTTTACAGAGATTAGACAATATTTAGGGGTTTAATAAATCTTTAATTACATATACACCCGTCTTTCAGAGGGTTCATTTTTTGTTCAATTCACACGTGAATATTACCTTCAAGTGAAATCATACAACTGAGTTACAAAAAACACCAGTGACAATAATAAACACTACGCAAAATGCTGAACTGTATATGATAATGTTTGGAAGGATTGGTTTATTTCATAAGTGAATTACGGCCATTGAAGTACACGAACCCCTTTTCAAGTTGACATTTGAATACGGCCCTTGAATGATGTCCTACATTGAGATACAAAACCAAATCCTGATTGTATATAACGCTGGCATATATAATAAATACAATGTAATAAATTTCAGACACTTATGGTTATTAATAAGAAAGATACGTCAATCTATTCACACATCCCCCCTTTTTCAAGTGGGTGATTTTTTTGTTCAAATAAAATTTGAGTTTTATCCCCAAATTGTACCGTAGGATTGGAATACAACTACGACCTTAGGTATTAAAAAACTGCGCTACGCAGTACTGAACAATAAATGATGATGTTCAGATAGATAGGATCAGTGTTGAGAGATATATAGCAATTCAAATGCATATACTCCTTTTTTTGAAGGGAGTAGTTTTTTTCAGGCGACATTTGGATATGGTCCCCACGTGACGCCACACGATTGGGTTACATAAACAAATCATGATATATAACTCTCCCATTATTGATGAGTAATATGCACTATAGCTCAGACCGGTTGGGCTATAAATAAGAAATACTAGGTTGTTTAAATTCACCTACTCCATTTTTCGGTGGAACAAAACGAATATCTATAGGGTGTCATTTCGGCAGCAATAAAAAAAATCTTCACCACTTTGGAAGTCTACATCCGCCCTGGTTGATACCCACAATGGTCATAGAAATTCATGGTATAGATGAAAATTATCTTGCCGGTGGTGTGAACAAATTTCTAAAATAGGGCCTTTTTTCAGCTTGGCTCCCAGACTATATCAGCGTATATGCATGTACAGTCTCTGCCACAATGGTTGATGCACTGGTAATAAATTCGAAACTTTGGCGATTCCGACTTATTCTTGAGTATTTCGTTCAATGGTTCTTGAATCACCAAGAATTATTTTTTTCCTTGAGCTGTGTTCGACAATCTGCCTGTATAGGAATTCTAATAGTGTATACTCCTCTGAACAGCCAGAAACGTTTCGATAAGGCCATGATTAGACGACGTCGAATCGGATAACCCACGAACATTTACTAAAAAAGAGCCCCCCCCCAGGTGTATTCCATGCCACGAAGATCTCAAGGTGAGACATATTCTTATAGATTGTATAGATTTGTGAGTTACACTTTTATCGAGCAGCTACGTTAGAAGATCTTTTTAATCGAGTAAAAGAAGATTATATTTTATATTTTTTGAGAGAGATCGGTCTGTTGTATAAATTTTAATGTATGTACCTGTTTTTAATGCATTAGTTTACTGAGTTATTATCTTGAATATTTAGAATTTTGTTTGGTCGTCGCTATATAGCTGAAATATTGCTGAACGCGACATTTAACCTCTCTCTCTCTCTCTCTCTCTCTCATTGGCAATACGAATGAATAGCATTTTACTGGGAAGTCATTCCGACCACATCGCAATCATTTAATTTTTCTTGGTATGCTGGCCTTCTGCCTTGGGCAGATATGCTATATACTGTGCTAACCTTACATGGCCTCGGGGGGAGCACTTTTCCACCCCCTCCCACTTCCCGTTTTCTTTTGCACCTATCTCAGGAACGACAAAAAATTGAGAGCTGAGACTCCGTGGCGTTGTAGCTTATCATATTGGGGTCATTTTGAGCCTATATGCATTGGAGCGATATGGAAGAGGTGGGAAAAATTGACGTCTTGTGATCAAAAAGCAACCATGTGACCCTACAGGAAAAAATTTAGACCCGAGAATACGGTGGATTCTCGGACGTAGTCTTAGTATCTCAGCCGCGCTTTTCTTGCAGGTGTTCATGTGGAGACTATGAACTATCCACACGGCCCCTAGCACCGGCTTAAGCGGAATTAGATACGCTAGCTCGGGAACTGTGATTGCAGATCAGCTCAAACGACCCATCTGATGTTAATGGGTGAGCATCATGGACGTCTGATGGATTAAACGCCTTAACATGGGGTAACCTGGTAAATACAGGAAACCTAGAAAAATTAACCAGTAATGTCCGATATCGTTCGGCTTAAATTTCCTACCGAAACAATAAACCTACATATATTTGTCGAGTGACATGTACAGAGGGCGGGCCTCGGGGACTAACAGTCATGACCCCCTAGCAGAGGATCATGGGCGGCCATTCACATCGGCGGCTATGTGGGGCACCAGAAAAGTGATATTTTTGTCAGATTTCTTCAAAATGGTTGCCTTTCTGCATGGAAAAGTGGGTAAAACATATTTTATTTCATATCAGATTATTATTTACTAATTTACCGTACAGATTTTCCGAAAACACAAATAAAGAATACAAACCTTCTGACCGAAAAATCGTCAAAAAATTCCTTTTTTGAAAATATATAGGGGGGGAGGCATTTTCCGCCTCCCCCAGGCTGCGGTACACCATAAAATTCCCCCAGGTCATGTAGGGTTAAAAATAGTCAAAAACCTTTATTGCAAAAACTTATAAAACAGGGCCATACCACCATGTGTCTCCACTCAAAGTTGGTCAAATTTGGGGATACATGTGGCATGCTGATAGCAAAATACGGGCGTAGCGTGCAAGATTTATGGCGTTACGTTTCGTAACTTGTGTCTAATTCCGCTCAACACGGGGTTAGGGTCCGTATGAACCCATCTACTTCAAGATCCTCGTGTTGATCATTTGAAAAGTAACATCCCTTGACATAAATATACGGACAGGCTGCTCGGCTATGTCTTCTCTGGTGTTTGAAACTGGGAGCTTAGGGATCGTTCCCATTAATCGTTTTTTCTTCAGTCGCGATTTTTCTTCAATTTTCTCGATTGAAAAACGATCATTCTTGAATCAGTCGCGAGGATATCGAGAAGAAAAAAAAACGATTGAGCCTTTTCTGAATAAAACCCTTCTCTCGCGATATCGTTTTTGAATCGTTTACCCATACGCGATCCGTTCTTGATCGCGAATCTTCAATCGCGAGGGAATCGGGGTTTTTTTCAAGGTGCGAGAGAATCGTGAGGCGGAGTGATATCTGATACATCTGAGATGACGTGTTGCCGTCGTACGCGGCTCTATCCGCGAACTGGGAACTACATTTAATGTTGGTTGCGGATTTGTCGATGGAAAACCTATATTACTATACTATACTGTATAAATGGATAAGATAACCGGATAATATATATGATCCACGATCTATAGTCTCCTACAAGCCGAAGTAAGGCGTGTGCTGAAAACATCTATACACATACCTGTACCATGCTTCCTGTGACCTCCGCGCTCAGATTTACTCTGGCGAAGCGTATATGACAAAACTACATGTTTATCTAATAATCGTGGGAGCCGACAATGTGTTAATATTCAGTCAATCCCTTCATACGTCCGACGATTTCCTCATATATTCATGCAACTTGGTATAAACAATACAGGATGATAGTCGCAATATTTTGTTTATAATATCGGGAATAGGTCATAAGTGGATTTGAGTTCGTCGTTGATTGCATTATCAGAATGATTATGGCACAGACTTGATAGAGGTGTGAATGGGTGCATGGCGATAACCCAGAACAGCTTAGCCCTTCAGCCCAATCTTGATAAATTAACATCCTATCCATGCTCCCCAATCGTACATGTCGCTGTATAAGATCTTACGTATTTCAATTGAATTTGGTGTTCTGAGCGCCCATACCATGGATATTTAATAGCATTATGTCATCATGGTCGCATCTGGACTCATCCATTTGCAGTGGGGGAGGGGAGATAGGTTCACGGTGTCCATTTACCCCAATGTTTACACCAAAGATCAGTCCATATATCTACCCCGTATCTGGGACGAATATTAAATACTATACTCATCCCAGCCCGTATTATGGTGCCACAATGTCGGGACCGCGGCAACATGAAAAGACTCCCCACCAGCGAGCCGGCTAGTTCGGCTGAGCCAACCAAAAACCTGTGTCATCAATGTTTCCCTCAGAGCACTGAAGCGTTCTCGGATTGGTTAACACGCGAGTTACGGCAAGCCTGTTAGATCCTACAAGCGACATATCGAAATGGGGAGCAGATATGATTTAATTTTAATTAGATTGCCCTGCAGCCGAGAATTTCTAGGTTAATTAAGATGAAACATAGTGTAATCAAATATGTATATTTTGTTATAATAAAACATATATTAGGAAAGGGTTTCCATTCATGTTTTGGTACAGTTTTTAAACTATTGAGATGTGAATAAGTTTAAAAAATCACCATCAAGTTAATTTTATTGATTATAAGAATATTCGCGGCAGTGATTTCATATTTATATTAAATACATATCACAATGGTGATTGAATCGCATATAACGGTTGGATTCGCATATTTACAATACTTTTTATTTTAATTTTACATTTTGATAAATGAACTATGAAGCCAGAAACCACCTGAATATAATATAATTTCATCTCATCGCATACTGGATTACCAAACTGGCAAGAGAGAGAAAAATTTCTCGTCCGAGTACGATCATCGGTTAAAAATTTCGTTTTCTTCACAAAACTAAAGATTTAAATGTGGGATTTGAAAACCTGTCGGCCTGAGAAAGACGTTTTATATTCATATTTTCTATTAATGCAGTCATTTCTCATATGGTATCATACACGGTGAGGGGCGTTGTTTGATTCTTCAGCAACCAAGTCACGTGACCTGAATTTTACAGGCCTTTTGAAACACATCTTCGCATCGTCAAGGTTTCCTTTTTAGCCAAAGGCTAGACCTTGCTCATCTTGCCAAGCAAACCGCGTTCAACCCACTTTCAGTGTTTTCCATACTGTGATTACCAGGCTTGGGGGGTAATGATGGTGAATGAATACGTGTATTTTCATCAAATTGTGAAAAATAATCATTATCATTATTTTCTTTGAATCATTTCTTTTATATATATATTTTCCCTTTGTATTTATTAATTTTCATAATTTGTTGAAAATATACGTATTCATCTAACATCAAATATCCCACAAGCCAGGCAACTGTGGCGTTTTGCACTTATAGACTCCCACTTAGGGGGCCGCACAACAAAACTCCTACCCAGAGAGCTCCAGAAAAGATTAATTCACACAACCAAACAAACAAGCAAAAAAATAATGACAGTTGTAAACAGTTTTACAAATAGCCCGCGCTATATATTAACTAAGCGCTTTCGAAAACCCAAAAGCCCTGTATGACAATGTTATATTCAATACAGCGCCATCTATCTACACAAGGAAAATGGTGATCTAAGGACAAAAAACGCCGCGAACAGCGAAGCGAAGAAATCTGGAATAATACCAGTGTTAAACCACAGAAATACTCAAAATAATAGACGAAATTGCAAATGCAAATGACTCAATCTGTCTATATCCTGGCCTGTGTCCCGTACAAAATAAATGTAAATATGAAGTTATAATTATATGTATCTATATATAAATAAATAACTATACAAAGATAGCATGATGGAGTTTCCGATACTGTATTATACTTGAAACGTTTTATATATATATTCAATTTCTTTCAATATCCTCGTCGTATCTATATAACCGCCAACTGAACTGAAAGAAACTTTGGTTTTACACAAGGCATAGAAGAATGGAAAAGGAAGAAGCAAAAATGATCGAACTTATAGTCTATTTTTCACCAAAATGTCTCCTGAAGAGCTCATGAAAAGAGAATGCGAGCACAGGCGACTTATACCTAAATTCAATTTACCCCAACATTGTTGCCGTCGACGTCTCGTATCGTCCCTGTATTGACATTGTCTGGAAGCTGGTCGGTGGTTTCAGCATGTAGTTGTTGAGATCAGCTATAAGATAAGATAAGCTTTATTTAACGTCGGTTTGTTTGCGAAATATACAAACTCTTTTATACCGACTCAAACGAAACAACATGCAATAAAAAACAATTGTGAATATCATACAGACAATAAAATTGACATTGTGCTTAAAACTCATTTACAATTTATGTGCGTATTTTTTCCTTTTATAAAAATATAAGTTACATATATATGCCATTACCGATAGTTACATTGCACAACATGTTAAATATTTAATATATTAATTATATACAAATTAGATAAGATTACAGATTATGACGTATAAGCTGAGCTTTTACAAATATCTCAGTAACCTTCGAAGCTAGACTTCACTTTTGGCACATTGCACATCTACATTTATTTCCACAACAAATCTTTAGAATACTTTTAAAATCACTAAAAGAAGTTTCTGTTCGGGCATTGTCAGGCAAATCATTCCAAATTTTAGAAGCCTGATATCTGAAACTTTGAAGTCCATGTTTCGTAGTTCTTGTCTTGGGCACTACTAAAAGATTATGATATCTAAAATCATACCGAGTATTTTTCACCTTGATTAAGTCATGTAAATATTCAGGGTTTGTTTTATGAAGAATCTTGAACGTTTCCTGGGCTATCAGCTTAACTCTCTTGTTAAGAGATAATTAAGCATGTAAAAGTATATGACACGTGCTATTCTTCTCCAAAGTGAGATTTGGCGGTTTAAGCTAGACGTCTTGTGCCATGAAGGTGTAGGGCCAACCATAAACACAAAAGACAGTTTCCATCAGAGTTGGTTGCTGCAAAGTACCGATCGCAATACAGTTCTGTTGATAATCTAATCTTACCTCAACAAAATGCAACTTTGGTGCTTTTAAGGAATGCACAGGGGAGAAACATGATCTTTTTACGTTAGAGAAGCGTTTAAGGACTAGCACGCAAGATAGAAAATTGATGAACCTGTATACGTTAGAACCGCATGTTGGGAAATTTCACTTCATCCGTTGTGTACAAAAAACATAGCCCAAAAAGTTCCTCATATATCAAGTTCCAGGAACACTTGTTAGAGGCGGTGAATCATCTATGTTCACACGATACGTTTGAATCGATTGGGAGCTGCTTCTCTGTCAAAATTGACAATAGCCCATTTTTTGCGACAATAAATGAAGTTCGACGTAAATATCGCACTGACCACAAGTAAATATCGACTGACCACAATGTGGTTGCAAGCATTTTTTTTATCGAAAATATTCCAATCGATAGTTTTGGGGAAAGCAATCGCTTTTCACTCGCATTGAGTTTCTCGGGAATTGGCAAAGATTAATGATAGTTCGTCTGAAATGGTCAACTATTCGAATTCCTATACAGGTAGATTGTAGACAAAAGTTGAAGAAAGCACGTAATCCTTTGGAGAACGACGATGTTCTGTCAAAGATTCGATGTCTCAACCTATGCACCAACTATTGTGGCCGAGACTAGATAAATGAAAATACTTTTCTGCATGGAATAGGTTTGTCTCATGCCACATGATACTGATGTGATGATCAGAGTTGAGTTGGGTGCAATATTTGCAATATGTGTTTTGGGACTATGGGTATTTCAAACGCATGTATGTCAAGATCCTCAAAGTGTTCATATGAACAGTCAGAATCAAAGAGAGACTGAGATACATCATACTTTAGATAACTACTTTACAATGTATATAATATGAATTAAGAATACTGTTCAGCAATACGGATTTGATATTTTTGGAACATCATAATGTCTTGCTGGCATCATTGAAAACTATTGACCGCTTCTGTCTTGCAGGAAATTAGCCTAGTTTTTTAGGTATACTATAATTTATCCTTTTAATTAAGTTTTTGTATTATTATATGAATTAAGTCTTTGGATTATAGACGCGGAAAGTTTTGTAAAATAATTTGAGCACTTGGTAGGAATAGAGAGGAGATTATTGATAAATCATTGAGTAAATAATAAAATTAAGAAGCTGTTAAATTGATATAGGGGATTTTGTTTTGTTTCACTAAGGGGGAAGATGTTAATTTTTTTGAGTAAGTGACTAGACTGGGCATATCGACTACTAGAAGTTATTACACGGAGAATTCTCTCGTGATAGCGCAAGAGGTTTGAGATGATCTGGGAGTATGTTACCCCATACTAAATTACAGTAAGATGCGTCAAAATAGAACGATGACTAGTGTAGCATAATCACGGTTTTCCTATTGAGACAGTTCCGCGTAGCGTTGATGACACCGATATTTCTCGAAATTTTATAAGTTAGTTCGTCAATATGTCTTTGCCAATTCAATCTATCGTTAAAATACATGCTGATGAATTTAAAGCTAGAAACTGATTCAATTTCGGCCCAAATATTGAAACCCTATGATATTCACATTTGGTGATATGTTTGGTTTGAATGATATAAATGTGTTTATTTTTACGTTTAATGAAAGTTCATTGCAGGAAACCCAGTCATGAAACTCTTAAAGTTCATGTGACATAATTTGTAATTGCAATTGTAATATAATCGACATCGGATAGAGTGGCAGTGGTATCGTCAGCAAAAGATTAATGTCTGGAATAGATGTGGCCTACGTAATGTCATTTTTATATATTAGAAAGAGTATGGTGAGTTGTATTAATCGTTGTGACGTCACATCGTCACCAAGATCTGGTCTCGAACCTGTGCCCATTCCTCGTCATCATACCGTCAGCAAACCATGGATTAAACATGTGCTGGAACCTGGAATTCATTCTTCGTCATCATCTTTACCTGTATAACATAATGACCTCATCAAAACGCGAATCTAACGTGTAGTCATTCATCTTCGTCGTGAGCCCTATCCTAATCGATACTTTGCATCAAAAAAGAGATCGACTACAGGATGAACTTCAGTATTTTCGTGTAGACGTGTATCGAAGCCCGTAATTTCTTTAAAGATTTCGGTCGTATTTTTGAAAACGATGTCGTGCCATAGCACATGGTTAGATTTAGGATGAATACATGCGGCTATATAACAGAACTATACCTTGATCATAAAAGTCCTTCCCCTTAATGCTGTTTTTTGTAATTTGAGAATGATCCCAGATGACACCATAGAAATACTTTCCAATTTGATAATAATAACTTGATAAAGTAGTTGGATATACAATAAGCGTCCACGTTGGAGTTTTGAGGATACGGTAGAAAGCTATTCCGATTTAGTCAAACGAAATCCTTTTTTTAACTTTGTACTTCCCCCAGTTGAAGCATGTGTGGTCATTTCTTGATAAGTTCCCAAAAGAAATTCGCATTCGAACGACCGTCGGAATGATTAGAGTGGAAAGAGTGATTCGATCGATTTCGCCTTGCATCAAAGTTACATAAAGAAGATGGCGACGTCTTGGTCAGTGTGATTTAAATGCCGAATATGTATTTAAACATCATTTGTACTGAACCCAATGGACATTGTGATTTCGGGCAAAGAAAAGTTAGCAAATTCTGATTGGAATTCTAGACAAACAGGTCTCTCCGTGATTACGAATGAAAACTGATTTGACAAAAAAGATCGCTATTGGCATTCGCGCCATTTCAAGAAAAGGCAAAATTCAGATCCACGCTGCAACACTAGATGTTATAAACAAAGGTGGCCGATCAAAACTTTTCCCATGGTCTACATTTGGAGATTAAACTAACGGTCATTCTGTCACTGGAAACGCACCTGTCCATTCCATGATGACAAAAATAAGTCCAATGACAAACTACAGCCGAATCCGAATAAATACAGACTTACTCGCGTATTTCTGCAAAGATTGTACTCCATTGTATGTTATCTCAAGTCGATTCTGCGGATGTTGCCTGGGATAGCAGGAACCAACAATAATCCACTATGCATAAAAACTCGCAACTCGATGCAACTGGATTTGCAATTTGAAAACACTTTGCCCCTGTCTTCGAGGTACGAGTCATGGTTTCCTGTAAGCAAAAAAATTGCGCCACAGTGTGAAATTATGATACTGGATAAAGACGCCACAATCTTCAAATAAAAATTCTTATCTAAGTGTGTCAATCCAAACTGTCTAAAAGTGATCAACACAACAAATTAAAAACCTACACAAACATTAAAATTTATGTAACAAAGCGATTTCTCTCAAATAACCTAAAATTGAATCTTTTATCCGACCAAAAGATCTCCTAAAGTAGCTGGTCGTTAAAAGAATGCCTTACAATCTTAAAATCAATACAGTCGATCAAAATATGTTTCACTGTGAGTTTTACGTAATATGGAATACACATTGGGGCTGGTTGATTCATTTCTTTTTTAAATGTTCGTCTGTCAGTCTTGAATGCCCGCTTCCACAATACCGGATTATATCGTGATTAAAGCGTTTCTGACTGCTAAGGGGAAAGGATATGTAGTTTTCGTATACTCATGAATCTTGTTGTCAACCTCAGCATCCCATAAAGATTGAAATAGCTTTCTCATTTAGACACAGAAAAAAGGTGTGAAAGTACTATGCTGTACCGGTATAGACGCCACAATCTCCGTACATTCCATAAAATAATCCAAGCGAAACATCGCGTTACAATTTCATATCATTTGTCATAACAAAACTACATTGACGTCGCCAGTTCCTATCCAGTGTCAGTTCCGACCCACCTCACCAAATATTGATCCTTGTCACAACCATGATCACGCGAAATCATAAAACATTTGGTGCATTCTAACAAGTTGATCAACCTCTCAATCATGGTTAAATTATATTATGCATTCACCGTTTTTGTTAGGAGATAGTTTTGCAGACCCACTTCTTACACAACACTACATCAGTCTAAGTACAAACACCATGACCCACCGTCATGAAAATAAAGTGTCGTCTACCAGCGCTTCCGATCAAAGTTCTGTTTTGTTTCTAACATATAATTATCATATGGTACTGCGTATCTGTCATAAATTTATTCACTAGAGTGACTAAAGGCTACCCTCCTCATGGTTGACATCAACTGACGGAGCCAGTTCCGAACCACCATCATCCATGGATGGCCAAGCTGGGTCGTGACGTGGCCTGAAAATATCTTGCGAACAAAGCGCTCACTACTTAAATTCGTAACTCGAGTAATGATTAGCATTTTTTCTTTAATCTGCTATTCAGAAGTACCATTGATTTATCATCATTTTTGAGTGAGTATACGCTTATTAGCCAACGGAGATATTTCAGTGTCCAAAAAATCTCGCCAATATGATCAGCTCGACCATATCACCCCTCAATCCGCTTTCTTTAACGCCAAATGTTCACTTATGAGATGAAGACATCCAAAACGAAATATCCAACTAGGACCTTGTTTTGGGAAAAAAAGTTATCATGTTGATGATTACATTTGTGTATATCTGGGTCAAATGTCAATGTCAAAACGAGGCTGGATCGGAACTGTCGACAGTGGGTCGGAACTGCCACCTCTCATTACGAAATGTAATATTATATTCCCTACAGTCCTGTTCATTCCCAGCTCAGTTAGTTTGTTAATAAATTCTACAGATAATTGTATTGTGATCCTGATAGTGATTTTGCCAATCAATCCATCTCCTTTTTGAAACAGATGAAAATTTCACTTTGGTGGGTCGGAACTGGCGCCTCGTCTTTACAAAAAAAAACACATTTCCACATCCCAGAACAGATTGTCTCGTAATCCAGTATATTATAGCCTGTCCACGATATACCGACCTGTGCAGCAAACCCTTCCGTACCAGAAACGTTATTTAACATTCATATAATTTTATTTGAAGATAACTACCTGTGAATGATTGATATGTTTCGCTAGGTCTTGGCTCAGCATGAATTATCCATACTTATATATAAATACACAAGAAAGTAGACCATATTAATGTATTATTGTATAATGACGACTAATGCCATCAAATCGGATTATAGAAATCTATATATGCAACTCTGTATACAACTGTGAGATTTCTTACTATAATGTGACATAAATCCTGACTCCCCATGTACATATCTCCTGTTAAATTGCCTCTGAGGTGCATGTACATATCTCCTATTTTATTGCCTATGAAGTGTTTTTCGTAATATGTAATCGCGTCTTGACGTCTGTCGTGTAATGTTTATCGCATGTCTTGTATCTGTTTTGTAAATAAAACTAATGAAATACTCATTGTACAGCGTTACTCCGTAATTATCCCAATAGTTTTATGTGAAGAATTATTGTGTCTCTTACATTGAATCTTTCCATTTCTCTCGTTCACATCAGCTTTATATCTGTTCGCCGATCCCCCTGTTCTCTGTGAAATTAACTATGCTGCTTAAAAAACTTTCAATCTCGGTCGATTGCGTTTTTTATACGCCCGCCAGAAAGACGGGTTTCTTATCAGATTATGTATTGACAATCTCTGTCCGTTCCTCTGTTCGTCCTGTCGTGGTCAGTATATATCTATGACAGTAAACCAAAGTGAGTGGATACCCACGAGGGAGACGAGTAACAAAATTGAGATGAGAGTCAAAGAACAAAGGTCACTGCTTGATACATTAAAGGTAGTTGTGTCCCTAAAGAAAACTGAGGTCAAGTTGAAAAGGTCAAGGTCACTGACTCAACGAAATCGGCAAATCATTAAAAATAGCAAATTGGTTTTTTAATTGATACATCAGGGGTGTATACAATGTGTGGCGTACCAAATGCCAAGTTCACTCTGGCTCATAATTCAAGACATCATTAAAATGTCCTCTTTGTCAGTGGAGTGAGTGCCAAACCA
This sequence comes from Hanleya hanleyi, assembly GCA_036873755.1. Lineage (NCBI taxonomy): Eukaryota > Metazoa > Mollusca > Polyplacophora > Lepidopleurida > Hanleyidae > Hanleya > Hanleya hanleyi. The sequence goes on along the minus strand of JAVTVY010030187.1, from coordinate 42,468 downwards.
GAGGTCAAAAGGTCGAAGTTCAAGGTCACTCAGCCCGAAGGGATCAGGTAAAAGTTTAGAATCTTGATTCGATGTTATAACTCAAACGTATTCATCTCTCCAGTTCCAGATGGTACATTGTGGAACGCCCTGTTGATTTTTAGGTCAAAAGGTCATGGGACACTAATTGGTGTATTTTGCGAAAACTAATTGCTACTTACAAAATGGAAATTGTTTGTTGTTCGGGCGTATGTTGAAGTTCATTTTGACTCTCATAATCGTTTGTCCTACATTTACAAGACACAAAAATATGCTGTGTAATCTAGAACAAAGTTTCAGTCACTCAATGATCAAAGCAGCTCTAGACTGTAGAAGTTACTTTCGATTCTGCCTTAGTATTATGATGGCATCTTCGCAGCCACGCTCTATTAAGTCGATGTTGCTATGTCATAGGATTACAATTTATCTAGTCTGCATGTCTGGCATCAGATTGCATCTGCCTTTTGTTATATTTTGTCACCCGTATCGTGTTATTTTACAATTTTCTCAGTCATATATTTTCAGCCTCCATGGTAGCTGTAATGTTGGGTGTGGGAATCTATGGTGCGCTTGGAATCATTCTGGTAGAGCTGATGGAAGTTTTCGAAGCTTCGGCCTTCATGTCCTCTCTTCTTTTCTTGAACGCCGGAATAGCGTTTGCTGTTACAGGTGAGCATGTGTGAGTTGTTGATTGATGCTAGGCTATGGTGTAGAGATATTATACACCTTTGAGGAATGCTCTATAATCGCAATTTCACATTGTGGTTGAAACTACACCAGTTATGAATAGTTGCTCTTACGTCGTGCTCGGAATAGGACTATTAGTGTGGGACATGTATAGCCATTTCGTGAAAACAGGTGTTGGTATCACGTATTGCCAACTTTGTGCCGTCCATTGATATCGTATTCCCAGAGTATATGACAAATTTGGCTGGAATAGAGATATGTATGCCATACTTCAGATTTTGTATCAAAATTATGATAGTCCATCTTGTCTTGATGCCAACATGAGAGTATGCCATCCATATTTATTCTCAAGTGGATAAAAGTGTCTTATCCAAACTTCATGACCTAGCCGTCGTCCATGAAGTATTTCCGCGTGAGTTCGAAATAACTCTTGACAAGAAATAACTTGACAAGATCAGCAACGATTCAGAACAGTATTCATAACAGTAATCAAATAAAGATGAACAATATTTTTCGTGCAAGTCAAATGTGGCCAACATCTCTCAGATTCTACCAAGATCTATCGAATCGCATATCAGCATGCAAACGACATCATGCCATATACTTCTATAATATATTGTTTTGTGGATTCAACTGTCTATGTATGCTCAACAAACATGCTAACGGTGATTACATCGTTTCAGCCATACTTGTGAGTACACCTTTTGGCGGAATTGTCCACGAGAGGGCGCTCGTTGTTATAGCAGGGATGATCGGAGCCCTGGGGTTTATCGCCACATCATTTGCCACTCGAATAGAGCACGTTGTATTTGTGCTAGGTCCGACTGTAGGTAGGTATGTGTAATAAACATGGAATGAACAATTTTAAACATTCACAGATTTAAAAACAATTTCAAGTCCAAACCTTTTCGGGTCCATGTTTATTGCATAAGACAAGAACATCAAAAGTTAAAATTAAAAACTTACTCGTCAAGATATGCTGCTTAATTCTAATTTACAATCCCGTGTTTACATATCTGAGAACGTTTGGAAAAGTCAAATATATCGACAGGGTTCCAATGATTGTCATGTGATAGCATATACACACTAACCAGACGATGAGATGTTGATGGAATCTCTTAATTTATTTCAATTTTCCTGAGTTCATAACATAACATATTTAGTTACAAACTTATTTTATTTATAGGAATTTGACAATGAATGTCAGTATTGCCGTAAAGGCGATCACGTAAGCAGCTCTCATAATAAAAATAAATAGCAAGCATCAAAAGGTTCATGTATATATGAAATACAAGTCGTTTTCTAAAATTCTCATAAATTCAAAAAATCAAAAAAAGGATATGCAAGTATAGTAACCTCATTTCTTTTCAGGTGCCTGCTCGCAAATAGGTTTAGCAGCGAGTTTGTCCATAACCGGAAAGTACTTCAGAAGACGTTTGGGACTCGCAACTGGCATTGTGCAGGTGGGAGTGAGCGGGGGAACTCTTTTGTTTTCGCCGACGATTCGGTTTTTGCTAGATGAATACGCTCTTCGCGGAACTCTGCTCATCTTGGGAGCAATTTCTCTGAATACCTTTGTCTGTGCTGCACTGATGAGACCAGTACGGATCCAGTCATCAAATCTTTTAGCATTGACGCCGATAAACGACAATGGTGCAACTCTATCTGCAGACAGTAAAACAAACAAAATATATATTCTTAAACCAAAAGATCTTCCCATGTTTGACAAATCAGATTTGTGGAAGAGTAGTGTATTTCCAGAAGACAGTATCCCCGACACAGTGCGTATACACAGTAGCGAACGAACAGCTAGTTACACTTCGTCGGGCAGCAACTATATACAGGGGAGCATTCCCGGCATACTTGGTGTAAACAATTCCTATATTAATGAAGGGTATGCGAAAGGATCTACTCCGGATGATGATAATGAACTGATAAAACATGAACCAGTAACAGCTATAGATTCAAGCGACCAGAAGTGCGAGACTCGCTTTCTCACAGACTCAACATCTATCAAGAAGAACTCGAAGCCAAGTGACAATAGCTTGATTATCAAAGAAACTGATTCGTCGTTGTCAAAAAGAGATGATGCATCCTTGAAAGGAACATATTCCACACCGTCCATTCCTAATCGAATTGCTAGTATCATGAACAATTTTTTCCTGATCAAAAGAGCAGACGCAAATAGAAAAGTCACATTTCGTAAAGTTTTTTCCTGGGATTTGTTTAAAGATCCAGCTTTTATTCTATTTCTAATCTCAACATTTTTTACAGCTGTGGCAACTGACAGCATTTATCAGTTTTATCCTGCAACCGTCAAAGACATTGGAATACCAGACGTCGAAGCAGCCTTTCTGGTATCCATTTTTGCGGGCAGTAGTGTATGTGGACGGGTGCTGATTGGCTGGTTTGCAGACCTTAATTTGATTGCTCTGTACAAAATTGTAATGATATCCCAGTTCATAATGGGACTGACGATTAATCTTTTGTTTTCTGGCGGTACGTTTTGGTCACAAATTATCATCAGCGTCATTATCGGATTTCAGGTCGGAATTTACGATGGCGCATTAGCTGTTCTGCTCGTCAAGTTTTTCGGATTGAGTACTCTCCCTAAAACCGTCGGATTTAATCTGTGTGCTATTGGCCTCGGAATATTAGCACCAAGTCTGTTAGTGGGTAAGTATTTGAATCATATCAGAATCGTCTATAGCTTCAAATAATGCTACATGTACGTCCATTCGTCCGTCATTGTTGTCTTTCTCATATGGCTAAAGATAACTCGATTTATGATCAACTGTACCTGGTTGATTCCTCAATCAAATTTGGAGTTTCAGCAGATGGAAAAACCCTGAAGACGAAAGACAATTAGTATGAGTTTCCATTTCAGTAATTCTTGCCATTTTATCTGATTCGTGTTCTCATGAGTGTTTGATCCGACATTCAGTGACAAGTCTTCATTCATAAGCAATTTCTGTGTGATTTACTGGATACGCTATCCATAAAAAAAACCAATATCACCAAATTTCTTGCAAGAAAAAAGAAATACAGGGATATATAAAAAGAAGCTAGCGCTTTGCAAAAAAGAAATACAGGGGTATATAAAAACAAGCTAGCGCTTTGCAAAAAGCTTTCAGCAGCTGATGGAAATGCATAGTGATATCCCTATTTTAACCCTACCTGGCCTGGGTGGGGGGGGGGGGGCAAAATGCCCCCCTACCAAACTTTCTGTGCTATCTCCGGAACGACAAAAATGGAAAGCTGAAACTCCGTGACTTTATAGTTTATCATATTGGGGTCATTTTGAGCCTATTTGCATAAACCCCCGAGCAGAGGATCATGAGTAAATTCAAGATGGCGTCCACGTGGGGTACCAGAAAAGTGTTTTTTTCGTCATATTTCTTCAAAATTTATGCTTTTCGGCGATGAAAAGTGGGCAAACACTATTTTATTTCACATCAAATTAATATTTACTAATTTATCATGCAGTTTTTGTGGAGAAATTGAATAAATAAAAATTTCGGAAAATCAGACCGAAAAATCGACTCCAAAAATGCCGTTTTTGAAGATGACGTCACTGTGACGTCATCAAAGCGGCCATCTTAGGATTTTTTTTTACATTTTCTGGTAGCGCTTGACCCAAGAAGTGTATGGTGTGGTAAGTTTCAACCTCCTAGCTCAAGGGTAAGAAAAATAATTACGCCCCACTCCCCCCAGGCCAGGACAGGTCTCAAAAAGGTCTCACAGTTGATATCCACATCAGGAAGATTTTGCATTACCTATGTCCATAAGCCCCTAACCTAAGTTGAGTGAGATTAGACAGGTACAAATCACTGCTAAATATTTATATATGTTTACGCCAGGATGGTGTTAATGACTGTTTAACTGGTAATCGTCTACCACATAAAAGATTCGACCTATGGGGAAGTTCTTTTCAAGTGGAATATGTTTCAATAGGATCTTCTTGAAATTCATTGGATATATAGCCTTCACGATATCAGTTGTATACAGATTATCTCTACCAAATATAGACCAAACGGTGTAGCAATTATTGACAGCTGGTATGTGTATTCCTTGTAGGTTTAGAAGGAGCTAATTATTTTTCTTGTTGCTGACCATGTTAAATGACATAATTTCCTTTAAAGGAATCTACATAAATCAGACCAATAATTCTCGGATACTCTGTTTAATTACTGTAGGTGAGTGATCACCTAGGATAAACTAAACAGTATAAAAGCCGTGTCGACCATTCCCAATTTCACTAAAACAATGCCGACCGGCGTGCTGGATTTTTACCACTTTCAGGTTGAAGGCAATACTGAAATTTCATTGGCCGTACATATTGACAGTGCTCGTTAAGTACTCGGTCGATTTACACGAAAAGTAATGAAATATCATTGTTTGAAAATTTGTAGCTCTGGTTATTTGCATTTGTTATGGGTCTTCACAGGGAGGCATTCGATCATTCCATTATTTGCACTCTTTACTCTTTATAACGTGGATGCCAGTTCACAACGCCTAGATTGTATAGGCTAGCGTTATGTCGATATGATCACATGTTTTGACACGGTGCTTTTTCTTTTCATTGTAGGCCAGTTGAGAGATTTCACTGGTGGATACCGAATTCCCATGCACATTGTTGGTTCGTGTTGTGTATTAAGTGGGTTCATGCTTTGTGCCATTGGCATAATTCGGAACGTGAAATCTATAAAAAAAGATAGTTATAACTTAGAAATATCGACTTCAATCGATGAAGGAACACGTTCAATCGAGTGATACATCTATCTTTAAGTTTACCGTCGATGATGATCCCGGTTTGTCGTTTGTTGTTTATCGAGCTGAAGAATTATAGAACCTACTATAGTTTATAGTTTTATATTTTCATACAACGTTAAGCTCGGTCAATACTTGGATGGGTGACCGGGTACTGTACTGGCTTGGCTGATCAGTGTCCAGAGTAATAGAAACTGAGACCACTCTCGTGTTCTGGCACATGTAGGTACCGTCGTGATATGACTGAAACAAGGTTGAAAACGACGTTAAACTCTTCTACTCACCACTCACTCCTAATTTCATGAATTGAATTATCCGTAAAAATCCGTACAAGAATATGCTGAAAATGCTAAATATAACAATACTAATTCATGGGGGACAGCATGTTCTAGCTCAAACGAACATGAAACCATTATCATTAAAATAGTTACAACGTGTTGTCATCGGAGATACCGCCTACTGTGTTTTTCGAAGAATGACGCAGTCTAGTTTTCTCAAATTCAATCTCAACAACGTTCCTGGAACACAAATATTATGACCATCCAAGAACCACAGGAAAACACATATCACGCAATCAGCACATCATTAGTAATCGTGTACCAATAACAAATACATTTAGGCGCTGACACCCCTGGCTCTAGTAAGCATAAATATTTATCACCAATAACGTATCTGTGTATATGATGAATCTGATAAACATCTCAGTTGTTTGAAAAAGATACCCAGCTGCGTTGTCACATTACGAGTGGACAGATTTTATGTCCGTGTAATGAAAAGGCTTGCGAACACGAAGACGATGCCGGTATCTGAACCAAGAAAACTAAACAAATGATTGATAAACGAAATCTACGAGGATGATATACAAACTACTGAGATAAGTAAAAACATTAAATAAACAAACTACAGTAACGCCATGAAAATACAACATATTCTGGCAAGATCAACTAAATAGGACCACAGAAGCATGCTTTGACCATACCAATAGAATAGGACCACATAATCATGTTCTGGCCAGACAATTCGAATAAGGTATTCAACAATATACATTTCTTGTGATACCAGGGCTTCGGATGTTCAAATCAAGTAGGTCCACTTCAGATTTGTCTCGAACATACACTGCCAAGTTCCCTTTTATGGAACCCATGCATGTGCTCGGCCCTGATACATGATACATAAATCCACAGAAGTGTATTCCCATATTGTATGTCCGTTATTTTAGATGGCATCTCCATGAACACAAAATAGAATGCCGACGATATTCCGTGTTTAATTTAAAATAGTTAGAATTCATACCGGAGAAAGCTGGTTTGGGCGGTCAGATGTTCACTCCCACTGATCCTCGCCGGCCTGCTTTCATTATGCATGTTATAAAAAGTTGTTGATGCAAATGTGATATTATTACGAAGCCCGTTTTAGCATATTAATAACGAAGCAGAGATTAGCAAGAGTGCGCCTTAAAGTGTGGAAGCGTGTCGAACGGGTCTCGTAACATTATAAACGACAATAAACATATTCCTGGATCGTGTGGCTAGAAACATGGATGCAAGAAGATCATATTCTGTAAAATAGATTTATTCATACTTACAATATATATATAACCATGATGAAAAGTATGAACTTCGAGGCATAGCCAACTAGAAAATATGCATTTAACCCATAGCTACCAATCCCAATATTGCACGTCTTCACTGGTCGGAATCTTGAAGTCAACTCTCTGTATGCAGATATCAAACCTGTCTGAATTCAGACATCGCGGGCCTCAATATGACTGATCAAAGGCGACTCAAAAGAAGTCAGTGATTGGCTGGATAATTGTGATTGACACTTAATAAAGTTGACGTATTCTAGTGGGCGTGGCAACTACAGGTCAGTTAAAGTCACCGCCGGGCGTATTGCATAATCGTGATGTGTGAAATATGAATGAATATACATGAGAGATTTAACCCTTAACAATATTCAATTAAAAATCTGTACATTGTTGGGCCTAGGAACATGGGGCAAAAAATTGAAATCGCTCTTACAAATTGTTCTGGAAATTGGGCCGAATGTGACCATTTTTCTACTTTTAAGGGGTTTCCTATGAAAATTGAAGCAAGCGTTCGAGTTTCATATTTCTAAATCATAGCAGTCTTGTTTATTGAAATAATGGTTTAATCATGCTCTTTCAGAAAATATATAGATATAACTGATTTGGGTTGACGATTTTACGACAATTGATAGCCGACATGTGGACCCTTTTTCTATTTCTTGCCAAACAGAATAGCACCCGGAGGCGGATTGGATTGGTGGGTCAATACTACTGGTGGGCCAAGCATGATTTTCTCACATATGGCGATCAATTGATTAAGTTACATAACTTTTACTAAACTTTAAAATAAATAATAGTTAAAATTTAGTGGATTTACATTAAAAACAATTGCATCTTGTTTAATCCTCGGTAGGTTCTGCTCATTGATATGATATCAGGTTTTTCAAACATCGTACCTCAAGTTTGCATCCGTTTCAAAGTTCTCCATGCTTTTGGTTGAGGGATGACGTTTGTCGTATACATTCTAATTATTGAACGTTTAACTACCATAAAATCATTTCTAATACGAAACAATGAGGTACTTCATTTTGCTTGGAACACTGAATTGCAAGAATGTGGAAGTTTCAATATTTTTGTTAAGAATTTAAAAGTTAATGGCGAGGAAGTTTGAAGACCGCTCCATTTATATCCAAATACTTCGGATTTGGTTATTAGAATATCACAATTGTTTTCGCACAGTTAATTGATTGAAATTGCAGTTTAAGGGCCGCTTCCCGTACGGATTTAGCAGCCCATCAACTCAATGTTTTATTTTAATTACACGTTACATTTCTTAGTTCGTTAAAGATGTTTACAAGCGCTGTATTATCAAATTCATCTGTGACCAGTTTATATACTGTGCATGAGGCATGACGAGGTGTTTAATGAGACGGACCATTCAACTCATCGGGAGTCTCTCAGAGAATACATTGGTGAATTCATATATGTTTGTGAGTGGGGTCGATAAACCTTACTCAACGAAGGTAACCATGAACGTGCTAAACTGGTCTAAAATTTCTATACATTATTGAAGCTATGTAAGTGAGATCAAGAAAGGAAGCTAAGCCCTACGTGTATTGGAGTAATTACAAGCGTCTAGTCCGTCATTCATAATCCAGCCGTCGTCCATTAGAGAATATCCGCGTCCATAATCCAAAGACCTATTCCATTTCCATATAACAGTATTAGCACCAAATTCAAAAAGACAAAAAGTATACATAAACATAGGCTTGTTTCCTGCAAGAGAGAAGCGGTCAACAATTTTCAATGATGCCGGCAAGACATCATGATGTTCCAAAATATCAAATCCGTATCGCTGATCAGTATTCTTAATCCACAATATTCGTTATAGAGTCGTCATCTAAAAATGATGTACCTCAGCCACGCTTTGATTGTGACTGTTCATATGAGTACCATGAGGATCTTGAAGTACATGGGTTCATACGGCCCCTAGCCCTGGGTTAAGCGGAATTAGACACAAGTTACGAAACGTAGCGCCATAGATCTTGCACGCTACGTCCGTATTTTGCTATCAGCATGCGATATGTAATTCTGCCAAATTTGAGAAACTTTGAGTGGAGGCGCTTGATGGAATAGCCCTGTTTTATAAGTTTCTGCAACAATGTTTTGTGACGTTGATTAAAATCATCACATTTAACACAGGATCTAGCAAATGCTACTAAGCGAGATATGCTACGCCATATGCAGGTCCCACTGGAATATTACTATCCGTAGTGGATAGTTTACGATGTCGAAATTGTAATCATCTTTGTCATAAAGTCGACGAGAGAGAATGCCCGCTTCATTTTTATAGAGATAGAGATCTAAATAAGATGTGCCTGTAGGGCTATCTGTAGTTTCCTTCAAATCCAGTGAAGGTGGATATATATCCTTCACTGCGTCATTTATATAGCGATTATCCACAGCGAGAAGATCGTCTATATAGCGTTTGGTGAATGAGAAGGAACGGGCTTTGAGTGGATCGGTTTTTGAAAGTGCCAGCATATAGTCATATTCATAAGAGAACAGATACAGGTCAGCCAACAGGGGTGCACAATTAGTACCCATTGGAATACCTATATGCTGCTGATATATTGTGTTGCCAAATTCCACATAGATATTTTTAATGAGAAATTCAAGCAACTCTATAAACAAAGAAACGTCCCATGAATGATATCTATTGTATGTAGTCGAGCCAAAGAATGCTTTATGGCTTCCGACATTAATATATCTACGATCAGTTTTCTTGAACACAGATACTATTAATGAACTTAGACGGTCAATAAGGTCCTGATGAGGGATTGTAGTATAGAGAGTCGAGAAATCCCATGTGGATACATGTCTGTACGGTATGTGACCTTTAGCATCAAGTTCTTCCGTAAGACATTTTGGGTTTTTCAATATCCACATACATTCAACGCCAGAGTTCTTGAAAATAGTGGCGCAATACCTTTCCCAAAATGTTTTTACCTCCTGAAGGGCCCTCGTCAATAGGGTTGAAAGAAGCTTGGTGGTGCAGCTTCTAGAACCAGCTATGAATCTAGCTTTGTATGGTGATTTATGCATTTTGGGAGTCCAGTATATTTTTGGTATGTCGCTATGATTGGTTGGAAGACAAATACCTCCTTCCTTGAGAAACTTTTTGTGATTGTTAAATAAATCTTCCAGAGTAAATGCAGTTTGGGAGTAAGTAGACGTATTTGATGAAGATATGTCTACACTCAATTCTTCAACCAGCACCTGGTAATAGTAATATTTACATATGAATATTATATTATTCGGAGCTTTGTCTGCTGGGACTATGACGAATTTACTTTGGAGATTGTGTCCAAAGAAAAAGTGCAAGATTTCGTCGGGAACCATGACGATCCCTATTGGAAATACTACGAGTCGTGGGTTCCCCATATGACAATTATTTGGCGGGAGATTTCACGTTGCGTTCCTAGACCTCCGTCTGATCGATGGAGGTAAAAACAACACGATCGAAACCCCAGCTCTGAATTCTGGCAAACGGAGTTATCTCCCTTCGCTCCATTGTGAGTGTGTGGCTATAGAGGGCGCTGCCATTCGATTCAGTTGTAACATGGCTGACACATTGAGACGGGAAACTCTACTAAATCAGCAGATTACGAGTATAGCTGGTGCTTGAGAGACATAATTCTACTATAGGTAAGTGATTTGCCGATAAATAAATCAACATTGCACGGATTTATCACTCATTTATCCAAAATGGGTAAAACGAAGTTCGTGTTGGAACTGGGGTCACACTGACCCTACAACGATTTAGCAGATGGGGGAAATGTTGAAATTGGCCTGATTCCGGCCAAAAGGGATGATTCCGCCAAATTTGGGTGAATGACGTCATGAATCCTCACCCCAATTAGGCTGAATTAATCGTAACCCAAAGGTGATCATTTTTTACAATGATAAATATCTCAAATTATGAGCTGACCACCTTTGGCGCTAAAATTAGGGTTGCCGGTTTGAAGTATTGAATGAGCTAGCATATTCATAGCGTCTCCCTTCACTCAACGCTATGCCCACGACAAATACATTTCCCTGGTGGTAACGCGAACATCTCCTTGGCGCACTTATTATTACCTTTGAGCCATATTGGATCTTCATTAACTTTGAGAAAATGGGCTGCCATGAATAAAAATACAGAAATTGCAGACTAAATGGCCCTTCGTCGGTCATATAATACAGACGTTAAAAGTATCCCTATCGAGGCTCAAAATCACCTGAAATCGAGGGTCAAGAAGATGGGCATTTCCATCATAATAGACCCCGTGTATACAGGGGATGATGATCACAACATCGATTATGGTATTTTTATTCATGGCGGCCCATTTTGTCAAGTTAATGAAGGCCCAATAGGGCGCAAAGGTAATAATAAGTGTGCCATGGAGATGGTCGAGTTACCACCAGGGAAATGTATTTGTCTTCGGCATAGCGTTGAGGGAAGGGAGACGCTATGAATCTTAGCTATGTTTTGTGTAGTACGGAGTATCCTGACAAGAATGGAATTATTCAAATTACCCAATACCTTCTCCAGGTCGAATGAGACACCATCAATCTTTCAGCATGAAGCACCTTTGCATAGCATGGCATGGACGCAAAGACGTGCACTGGTCAGTACAAGGTCAAGTCGAATGACCAGAAGTTTGCTCATTCTCCTGGAACTGGTTGTGTAAAGGTCACATGGGAGAGGTAGAGAGACAGGGCAGTAACTGCGCAGCGACTATTATTATGAGGGTTAAGTGGAGTGAGCATCGGTTCATGATGGACAGGACAAAATGGATACATTTCTTTCAATCAATACCCCCATCCCATGGTCATGCCAGACTTCACGACGCCACAATGAAGATTTCTTCATGCATGATGTTTTCATGTAACCATTAGTATTTGTTTCCGATATTTTAAGTGAAAAAAGGTAATCCGGATTTTAATTTTATTATGATACGTCCGTTTGATTAGTAAATTTCAAGTCTGATGAATAATCAGTTCAAAATTAATATAATGGTAAATAGTGTATGGGAAAGATGTACAAATTATAATTGATCAGCTGTGTAATGTTAATATACGATTGGATATGTGATACATTTATGTATAACTTTATATTGATGTTAAAGATTCCTGTTGAAAGACCATATTTTTTATATTTCAGGGGAAGGCCGTGAACCCTGGATTTGGTTATGTCCTTGTATCGTGGAATGATGAGCTTTCAGACTAACTGACCTTGGAAATGAAAATGAGCTTTATACCTCAGTAGCATGGCCCTATATCAGAAGTTAACATACTGCGTTTGACAAACGGTACAGCTGTGTACCCCACGTAGAGAGCCTCTCGTTTATAGCAATCTGACCCGGAAGTGAAAGAAGACTAGGAAAGCGGCAAGTCCATGCTGCGGTTCATTTCGTGAGTTCATCTATGTCTTTCCATGCATTGTTCTCCAAATTTCATGCCATTATCTGTGATCAGTTGATTTCTGGTTAACTCGGATAACGAAAGATTACATGTTGGTTGTCTAATTTCGCGATTAAATTAGCCTTTGTCTGTCATTGTTGTTGTTGTCAAGTACCGTATAGATTTTGACGTACGTTTTACGGTATGATCAAGTTGAAATGTAGGTAGTATATGAGCTAACGGTTTTGTTCTAGGCTTTATATATGGACAATTGTTTGGTTGATTAGTTACTTGGTAACTGATACGTCATTTCCTTTGATATTTTCAGAACCGGTTGAGAACACGAGTCGGCCTTTACCACCAGCATATGCGCAATTGATATGCGAGGATCACAGGTAAGCATGTCTGCTAAAATAGGGGACATGCTTTCTCCGATACCATAAAACTTATGACATACATTTGCTTATAAATTGTGCAGGAAAGTGGAATATGTTGTCTCGCAAAAAATGATAAATCCGGTTGATACAACTTTCCCGTTTATAAGTTTTCGATAGAAACACATATTTCGCTCACTTTCATACCTGTTGATGTTGTTGTTACCGCCATGTTCTGGTCGAAGTCGAGGCCACGAGGCTCAACTAATTGATCAATTTTTTTTTTAAATATCATATTCGGAAAGCAGCATAAGGGGAGGTAATCCTGTGGAGAGCTCATTTGATAATGGAATTGAATTGAATTGAATTTTATTCTCTCAATCTTGCCCTCAAGTGTATTACTCATATTTTATGAACTATCGATTAATTTCGCCTGGTAGTTCCAAAACGAGGCAAACAAAGATGGCGCCAAACACGCTGTCGTTTTGGAGAACAGGTTGACTTTGAAAAAATACTATAAAATGGTGAGTACTCTGTGGGGTTTCCCATTTTGGTAGTATCCCTAACCAGTCCATGCAGTAACAATAATTTGCTACAGAATGTATACTGCCCTGATTGAGTTTTATCTAATATAAATAATTGTATTTGTATTTCAATGATTTATAGGAACAGGCAAATACTGGACCCCACTCATTGTGTGAATTGGTAACAGGATAATGGATAAGATTGGCTTGTGGACCTCATGTGAATACCAGTTATCCTCTCCTACAAGGAAAGGAAGTTACACCTGGAGGTGAGGAAATCTTATAATCACTGCATGTCTGAGAAAAAACTGTGATATCCTGTTCATTTCTAAGAGCTGGGATGTCCCACCAGTTGTGCGGATAGGGGTGCCAAACCAGTTATTTGTAGTTTATTTTGGGGAAAAAACAAAACATCTAAAGTTATGTCCCCTGATTTTTTTTTGTTATGGCCAGCCCCTTGACTTACTGTACATTAGGGGTTAAGAGTTTCAAAGTTGTTTCAAATATGTTCCCAGTAACAGATCCATATTGCCTTCTGATGAAATGTTTTATAATACTTTTTTTATTGTCTTTTAAGGTGGCTATGTATGGTAAAACAGGTCCCTGTTGGTACAGCAGTCTTCACGAATAGTGATGATGGAAAAAAATCACAAGGTTGTATTTTCTGGAGAAACAGTATGGCAACAAACTTCTCCCAACCCAGACCAATGTAGACGCACCTCTCCCAGGCTTTGTGTCACAGGAACTGGCTGAGCGACATAGTGTAAGTTGAAGTAAATTATTCATATCTGTTAGGAGAACATGGAACACATCAGTTCCACATTGCCAAGGTTGGCGGCTGTCACCCCATGAAGGAGAATACAGAAATCACTTTTGTATTGCCTAACTGTACCGTGGATGATATCGCGGCTGTTATTTGATCGAAACATACATGAAGATGCTTAGTACCTTTACTGGTGTGCGTTGTCACATTCTTTTGCCTGTCATGACGATTCTCCCAGAGTTATGGCCCTTCAATATATGCTTATCCAGTCCATATCCTGGTTACTAATGACAGGACAAGTTTGAAACTTACATTGAAGAGCACCAGTATGCTGTGAATGTACACTGCCAGGTTCTATTTACTTCTCCTTTCAATGATCTCCCACCGAGCTATGAGTCTTTAGCGGCAACTGCTGCATTGTTGTCTGGACTGTATCTTCCTTATTAGTTGGTCAAGGAGTCTTAACTTACACGAAGATGCTCAGATATCATTCAACTGTTCCATAGAAAGTTGGAAAACATCATTGATATACCAGGAAACTTTAATTTATGCAAAATCATGAGTGATACATATCGCCGATACCATACCATTCAACTGTTCAAACCGCTGGTGACCGCTAACCTCTAAACCGCTGAACCGGCACGGGTTCGAGCCCAGCTGGTCAGCAACGAAAAGTTTGTCGGGTACTTGCCGAAGGGCGGTGGTTCTCTCCGGGTTCTCCAGTAAAACCAAACTGTCACCATATGAGAGAAACTTTCAACTTGAGTGTGACATTAAGCCAATCCCCCTTTCAACTGTTCGATACAAATGTTGGGATACATCATTGATGAATCAAGAGACTTTCAAATCGGGCAGAAGCCTTGGTGGCCATCTTTAATCATGTAAATCATTAATGATACCTACTATTCAACTGTTCAATACGAAAGTTCTCGTTACCAGCATGCCGTGAGAATGATAATTCCTAGGCAAGCTTAACTTGCATCACACATGCATAGTACCAGGGCCATAGAAAGCCTCATGCAAGATCATTAATGATCCATATCTCGAATACCATCAAACTGCTCACTATGAATCAGGTTTCTGTGGCCTGATAACTTGGAGTTATCGAAGAATCGAGAGGTTTTCAGATGCACAGCTTCGTATATAAATTTGAAAAAATATTACTTGTTCTTTGGTAGATCTGTATATCTCGAACCCTATGCTGTTAGTTATATGAACATAAATGGTCTGATCAGTGATGAGAGTGATCTGAATTTATTGTTTTGTTTGAGCCAGTTTTGTAGGGGTCAGTGTTTGACTGCCATAATCATGGAACTGGAATATCTGTATGCTCAACCATATTTGTTTCCTGTATTAATTTATTACGATAGCTCGGGCATTCAGAATATACTAATCGTTTTTCATTGTTTGACTTCCAGGTTATGTTTGCAACCAGTTCAAGGGCACACTGTGGTCCAAAGTAAGATGAGGCATCACTCAGAAATGCCATGATGCAGCAAGGTCAGGTAGAATCCGCCAGAAAACACCAATGAAGAAGCATGATCTCCACATGTCAGAAGAGCTGGTGGACTCTTCTTCAGCTTCACCCTCATCTGCCGTGGATTCGTCATCCTCTGTCGATGGCAACGACAGTCCCCCAAGGAATGCTAAAGTCCATCCCACAACAGGTGGGAAAAGACCAAGACAGATTTTTTTTAACTTTTGAGGGATGAAAAATCATTCTACTTGACACAGACTTTCAATGTGCTTCCCATTTTGTGCTTGGGTGTTTTAAAACATGGTACAATGTATATTTTATGCTGTTAAAGAATAAAAGGTGAAATACGCATGGATTTTGCTTCCGCTGGTGGTTATTTTAAGGGATGGATGATATTGCAGGAGGAATCCGGACATACTAGACAGTCTGTACAAATGACATGCCCTTTCAGATAGAAGATGCCCCTCCCCCACACCCCAGGAATTCCGTACAGATGGTGTTTTGTGCACCCTGCCCTGTAATTTCCCCATTTGTGGGGATACTGCAGAGTGCTCGCTCAATTCATTCCCCACACCCAAATAACTACCCAGAAAATAACCCATTGTTGGTACATTCGTGGGCGACAATCCCACGCCATCCCCACACGTGGGGATATTGTAGGGTTACTGTGGGGATGTTGCCATACCTCTTTGTGGGGTTTTCTGCCCCATATTGGAAATACTGCCCCGCAGATTCCCCACGTGGGAATATTGTGGGGTGTTCTGTCCCATGCTGGAATTACTGCCCCGCAGATTGCCCACGTGGGAATATTGTGGGGTTTTCTGTCCCATGCTGGAATTACTGCCCCGCAGATTCCCCACGTTGGGATATTGTGGGTGTTCTGCCCCGCAGATTCCCCACGTGGGGATATTATTGGGTTTTCTGCCCCGCAGATTCCCCACTTGGGGATATTGTGGGGTTTGCCGTCCCATGCTGGAATTACTGCCATGCAGATTCCCCACATGGGGATATTGTGGGGTGTTCTGCCCCGCAGGTTCCCCACGTGGGGATATTATTGAGTTTTCTGCCCCGCAGATTCCCCACTTGGGGATATTGTGGGGTTTTCCGTCGCATGCTGGAATTACTGCCCCACAGATTCCCCACGTGGGGATGTTGTGGGGTTTTCTGTCCCATGCTGGAATTGCTGCCCCGCAGATTCCCCACGTGGGGATATTGTGGGCTTTTCTGCCCCGCAGATTCCCCACGTGGGGATATTGTGGGGTTTTCTGTGCCATGCTGGACCTACTGCAGGAATATTGTGGGTCGATCCCATACCAGCTTTAAATATAGTTCCCCGCATCATCCCCACATGTAGGGAACACGTGGGGTTGAGGCTGGGATAGTGCGGGGATTTAATTCAGCTAAGCAGCATTAAGAAACTCCTTTTCCACGACTAAGTCCAATGTGGGGATTTTACCAAATCCCTACACATTCCCCACATTAGCTGCCCTACACATTCCCCACGTGATCCCTACACAGCTTGCCCGACATAAACCCCACAAATTCCCCAGCTTGCTGGTTTGTAACGGAACTACTTTTCATATGCTCTGTCCAGATAAACAGGGAAAATAATTTCAAGATAATTCTTTTTAGCGCTAGGTCAACAGAGGTATTATGCAGACTTGAAAAGTAATCGAAATGTTCGGCAAACATCTATTTTACTATATATGATTCACTTCCGGCGATGTGCGCGAAGGCCCCGAATCCGGTCCAAAAATCTGACTGGTGGCTGGGGTATTATTAGACCCCCATTTTACCTGGACTTGTGAAGATTGGATAGAACAGGATATGTTGAAAGTGTCCCGGAACTGGCTGGAGTGCAATTACAGAGGTATAAGTTGAATCGAGATCAAGATGCGAGTATCCCCGGAACATTACGTGTGAGTGCTTGAGCGTAATCATAAACCCGGTTCGAACGCCTGACTTCTGTTATTTAATACGGCTAAATATACACCGGTAAGTACATATCGCTGAGCATTCTCTTTGAACCACCTTCCTTGATATTTCTTCGAGCTATCGACAAGAAATCATGTAGCTTTTCATCTTGGGTAATCAGTATCCCATGAGACTGTGGTATCAAGTTTACATCAAGGGAGACTCAGGCGAGGCAATTGTTGAATACATATATTTTTCCCGAACCGATAAGTCCGGGTCATTAATTGTCTGCGAACATGCAGGGAAAGGTAATTAGTGATATGTAGAGGATGAAATAACCACACCTCAGTATACGTGGCATTTGCCGTTCCAAGCAAAGGGCCAATGTTTGAAGTACAGCAGGCAAATAATTACCACGGTCACGTCTTCTGAGTGATTATCTTTGAGGATAATCTTGTTGATATTAATAATTAACAGATCAGTTACATCGAAGAGAAAGTATAAAGTCGGCTCCTGCTGTGTTCCTTATTTATATCATCTTTACATTGCTTTGATGATATGCACGGAGTTCAATCATTTGTTCCGCAATTAACTTGGCAGGCCGTTGTTCCTGAATGACTCTGGCAGATACATCTTCATTTTACCAAGCCAATTTCTACCATCCCACTTCGAACCTGCCTTGAATTATCGGACTACCTTCAGTGTTCAAAATCAAAGGCGTAAAGAACGAGTTGCAGTAACATGGATTTCTGTCCTATAGGTGTTGCACTAAGAAACAGAATTTTCATTTTAGTAGTAAAACTGCCAACTTTTAATATTTCAAAGTAAAACAATAGCTGGTAAAACACGAGAAAACTCGACCCCAAATTAAGCATGATGTGCATGTTAATAGGATGTAAAAACGTGCAAATGTGCGGGGTTTTTTCACTTTTTGGGGGGAATTCCCATAATATTTTCCTAGATTCCAGAAAAAAACATCTCGCAAACCAAATTCATCCTGATATTAATTTCGTTATTATATAATCATGCTCCGCTTGTGTTAATTTCATTTCGGTTCAAGAAGTGCTTTTTGATAAAAATCAATTCGTTGTGTTTTACAACCTGGCACGAAGTGTTGTACTTTCAAATATGTCACTGAAATCATCGATTGCACCAGTGGCCGTGTGGTTGAAGCATTATCCGCTTACTTTGAGTCACAGCAATGACCTGGCCCATGAAAACCAGAGAACAATGACTTTAAAGGAAATAACCGTTTCCCGAGCACGCAATCCCTGGCTCTGTGCCATCATTTAACAGCTATATCAGCCATCATATCCGTTCTTGCATGGAACCGATCACATATAATTATAATGCGGTGGAAACCTTTACACCACAGAGAAATCCTTTACATCGCGGTGTAAAGGTTTCCTCTACACCGTGTAAAGAACCTCTACACCGCAGTGGAAACTCGAAGCGGTGAACCGGTGGTGGAAACCTTCACATCGCAATGGAAACCTTTACACTGCGTTGGAAACCTTTGCACCAAGGTGGAAACCTTTGCACCGTGAGGGAAACTTTTACACCGCGGTGAAAACTTTTACATGGCTGTGGAAACGTTTACACAGCGAAGAAAACGTTTACACCGCGGTGTAAATGTTTCCACCGCGGCGAAAAGGTTTTCGTCGCGGTGTAAACGTTTCCACCACCGCGGTGCAAAGGTATTCCACCTCGGTGCAAAGGTTTCCAACGCAGTGTAAAGGTTTCCGTCTTGATGTAAATGTGTTCAATGCGGTGTAAATGTTTCCATCGCGGTGCAAAGTTTTCCACCGTGGTGTAAAGAAATCTAAATGTAAAGAACTTATGTTATAAACTAGAATCTGTTTGCAGAAAATAGGCGAAAAATTTAGAAAATACAAACGAAAATCAGAAAAAGTATTAAAAAATGTAAAAAAAAAGTTTTAAAAGTTGATGTCTCCTATGGCCACCGTAATATTTCACTTCCATGATGAACAGATACCAAAATACAAGCGAATATTACGCATCAAGTATGGCAGTTGAGTATTAGTGCACCAACGGTGAAAAACGGATGAACTTTTGTGGTATCACAAGCATAATCTCTAACCTCGTGGACACTCAGCACTCTCTGACAGCTGAATTGAAATCATATCAATTTATAATCTGTTTTCATGGAATGCATGCACCGGGTAAGTCACGCTTTCATTATGATGTCAGAAAGGCGGCAGCGCTGATTCCTGCTTACGATAAACACTTGTGGGTATGATATTCTACAAACGTGTACTCTGTTTCCGATACAAATTTACGGGAAGTTTTTATGATATGAACCATGAGTGTACATGTATATATTTTACGGTGGCCCATAGATGACATCGACTTTTTAAAATAGTTTTTTTATATATTTCTTTTGATTTTCTTGTGTATTTTTTTCAATTTTCCGCCTATTTTCTACAAACAGATTCTTGTTTATAACATAATTACTTTAGATTTCTGTAATTTCTAGTAACGTTGTCATAAATATCTGTATTATATATTCACCGAAAACCAAAGAAAACTCTTAGAAAACTTTACAGCCCGGTGGAAAACTTTACACCGCCGTTGAAACCTTTATAATGCGGTGGAAACCTTTACACCACGGAGAAAAACTTTACACCGCTGTGAAAACCTTTACACCGAGATGAAAACCCTTACACCGCGGAGAAAACCTTTACACCGCGGAGAAAACTTTAACACCGCGGAGTAAACTTTTACACCGCGATGGAAACCTTTGCACCACGGTTGAAACCTTCACAACGTAGTGGAAACTTTACACCGCGGTGGAAACCTTTGCCCCACGGAGAAAACCTTTACACCGCGGTGGAAACCTTTACGCGGCGGTAGAATCCTTCGCGCCGCGGTGAAAACCTTACACAACAGAGAAATCCTTTACATCGCGGTTTAAAGGTTTCCACGGCTGTGTAGAGAACCTCTACACCGCGGTGGAAACCTTTACACCGCGGTGGAAACCTTTACACCGTGGTGGAAACCTTCGCATCGCAATGGAAACTTTTACACCGCGGTGGAAACCTTTGCACCGCAGTGGAAACTTTTACACCGTGGAAAGTGGAAACTTTTTAAAAAGTTGATGTCTCGTAATGGCCACCGTAATATTTCACTTCCATGACGAAAAGACACCAAAATTCAAGCGAATATTACGCATCAAGTATGAGCGTTGAGTATTAGTGCACCAAAGAATGAGTGTTATTAATACGGAAAAAAACACTTTGTTTGTGATGGTACCAAGAAGTTGATTTTATCCAATCTAAAACCTGTCAAACCATATTTTGCTGGAAGTTTACTCATTGAATTATCAGCGTGGAAAACATTACGAAGGTCAATTTCATGAACATAGAATTTCATCCATCAAATGGCAATCGTGGGTCTATTTTGGGCAGGTTTTTCTCTTGCAGCAAAAGTATGACACCTCAAATCAAAGTTATAATTTCATGCAATATATTTGGAAGTTGGATTGTTTGAAATAACCAAAAATAGTTTTGTTCTCAGACGCGACATTTGTTTATTTTTTTATTTTTTTTTATATTATTATTATTTTTTCTCGAAATACTAAAATGGACCGGAGAGTACATCTTGGTCAATCCCACATGGCCGAGAAGGGACATCGCTGTATTGTGTTATGAATCGGGACCGACACACGAAGGCAGGATGCGAAGTCGCGAAGGCAGGATGCGAAGTCGCGAGGGCAGGATGCGAAGTCGCGAGGCCAGGATGCGAAATCAAAACAGCGAAGTGCGAAGCGCGAAGTCAGGATGCGAAGTCAGGATGCGAAGCGCGAAGTCAGGATGCGATGTCGCGAGGCCAGGATGCGAAATCAAAACAGCGAAGCGCGAAGCGCGAAGTCACGATGCGAAGTCAGGATGCGAAGCGCGAAGTCAGGATGCGAAGTCGCGAGGGCAGGATGCGAAATCAAAACAGCGAGGCGCGAAGCGCGAAGTCAGGATGCGAAATCAAAACAGCGAGGCGCGAAGCGCGAAGTCAGGATGCGAAATCAAAACAGCGAAGCGCGAAGCCAGGATGCGAAATCAAAACATCAGCATTGCGCATGATCCTATCAAAACGAGGCCGGTTTGTAGCCCTGATTCCTAATATGCATTGTAGGGGCATGCGGTATTATCACTCAGTGATAGATGGTTTTGAATTTCGAATAATAATTCAACAAATATTTATCAATTTGTGTATTTTCAATTCTGGTTAATAACTGTGCAAGTTATAAATGCACACCCAAAGCCTGTTTTATCGAACTATTTGATTTGGCTGTTTCTGTGGTGGATACTGACGGGGAATTCTGGAAATGAATTAGAACACGGCCGATTTGTACCATACAGAATATACAAGAATATCTCTTTATTTATGCTTATATTTCAAAGAGTTGATGTAAACAGAGAAACAATAAATTGACAATGTTTGGCGGCCTCGGCCTTGACGAATCTCGACTTCGGACTCCAAACTATATGCATCGTCGGATGAATGATGTAACTAGTTTATTGAACAGAAAAATCGTTTGGCTTGTATCTGGGTCTAGTTTCAATAAATTTTAGTGTACATTTATTGAGATATCTACTTCTGAGTCGCTTGACTTCGGTCTCGGAGCGTCGATTCCAAAGATGAGGAGGAAAAAAAGAATAGAAATAAAAAATACGGGGCGGCCGAATATTTCGGGACGGGCGGTGATGCTAAACAGGAAACTTTTTTAACCAGCCTAATGTTCGCGAATTATGATATTACCCTGTACGTAGACGTTTGGCATGGAGTGACGAACATACGAGTTTTAGACAATAGCCCCAAATTAACCGCTAATTATCTTACTGCTTGTTAATAGTCTATCTGTTTCCGTGTGTATATATTTATTAGCACATAATAAGGATGTATGGAAATATTGAACCTTGATTTCACATTTTATATCATCAATCCTAAATTTGTACAAACCTCCATCTTAGAATTGGCCCGGATCGTTTAGGACACAGGGCTAAGTAGCACTGTTGTGTCAGAGATATATATTTTTTTATTTTTAATTTGATTTGCTTTTTTAATTTTAAAATTTTAATTTTTTTCAATTTTAAAATTTCTATCTTTTTTTAGAATCACTAAATTATCATATAGCTTACTATAATACTCATACGTGGCCATATTTTAAAGCGAGAGCCCGTGTTTGCCAAGCATGGACAATTACACTATATACACTATGTATAAAGACCAATTTATCTGGTAAACAATAATTCTCAATTATTCCTAGATGGTATGGCCCATTCACACACCAGGCTAACTGGAAATTTGGCAAGATTGGAATAAAAATGTCAACCTGAACAGTCACCAGGCTGACATAGAGTCTTAAGCAAGCTTTGAGCGCTTCAGTATAAATTATCAATTATTCGGGTTGGTTTTAATCATTCCCGAAACACCAGATCTGAAAATATATTCAAATACCATTTGTGAATTTCTATAAAACATCAGTAATGCAAAGAAAAGATACACATCAGAATAATTTTACTTCCTCCGTTGCTGTGATAACAACAACCAGCAATAATCTTCAATTGCCCCTACAATGTATATTAGAAATCAGGGCTACAAACCGGCCTCGTTTTGATAGGATCATGCGCAATGCTGATGTTTTGATTTCGCATCCTGACTTCGCGCCTCGCTGTTTTGATTTCGCATCCTGACTTCGCGCTTCGCGCCTCGCTGTTTTGATTTCGCATCCTGACTTCGCGCTTCGCGCCTCGCTGTTTTGATTTCGCATCCTGCCCTCGCGACTTCGCATCCTGACTTCGCGCTTCGCATCCTGACTTCGCATCCTGACTTCGCGCTTCGCTGTTTTGATTTCGCATCCTGGCCTCGCGACTTCGCATCCTGACTTCGCGCTTCGCATCCTGACTTCGCATCCTGACTTCGCGCTTCGCTGTTTTGATTTCGCATCCTGGCCTCGCGACTTCGCATCCTGCCTTCGCGACTTCGCATCCTGCCTTCGTGTGTCGGTCCCGATTCATAACACAATACAGCGATATCCCTTCTCGGCCATCATAAGTAATCCTTCCATATTGGGCTGTTTCTTTATCTCAGCCCTGTTTTCATTGTGAGTTTTCATGTGATCACATTGAATGACGCGATCAAAGGGCTCATATCACCGGTGTTGGGACGCAGTTTCCCGCATTCTCGCAACTTCGCATTTTGCCTCACGCAGTGTTAACCCGTTTTGTCGCTATTGTGACAAAATGCAAAATATGTCACAAAACGCTTTGTCACTCCATCACATAATGGCTTACCTTTGGGAAAAACGCATTGACATGGTGACAAGAGTAGTGCAAGAATGAGAGCCTCGCTCCAAATGATCAGGTTAATCATCAGGGAGGGAAAGAGGGAGTGACGTCTTCACCAAAAAGCGATACCACAACCGGAAAAAAGTGTGATCACAGGAAGTGACGTAAAACAAGACCAAGGTTCAGCATCAGGTTCAATGACGTCGATTATCATGATCACGGTCAAATGAAGAGCAGTGACTTAATCAGCGGATGTGACGTCATCACCGGAAGTAACGCAATCACAGAAAGTGACGTAATCTTAAAGTTTTCACTCCATATCTCGGTATTCGATTGGCATGAACAAATTGCACCAATCAGAATCGCGTACACGACAGCCATGTTTGAAGACATAGGTATAGTTGGCAAAGAATCTTTGACTATCTTTGATAGTGAGATAGTACGACCTATGGAGAGAGGGATTTAACATAACCATTCCATTCGAATCGCCATACCAGTACAGATGTATACTATATAACTATTTATTTACATAGTTGTTAATGGGAGCATAAGTATGAGGGGAGATAAATCAAATTTGATTTTGCAGACGACATTGATCGTGCGCGACTTAGCTGTATCATATCCTAACTGCATTATTCCAATTTTAAAACTGTTGATAAGAGGAGGTAACACAATCTTGATTAAAAAAAACAACGGATAAGAGCAACTTAACTATATTATACCCAAATTTCAAAATAGTCTATCCATCCTATATACACACACGTATATACCTTTCTGAATTGCTCCCACACACAATGATTTTATTATTTCCACATTTAGAAATATTCTTCCCTAGCCCTATTTAGTCACATCTCAAATTGCATATACTATACGTAATCATTATTTACATGGTCAGTAGTAGGGAAAGGTGATTTAAAGTCATATTGACCTCAAAAATTTGCATATTGTGGCGGTCACGTGGCGGAGGTCAAAGGTCATTGAGTGCACTTGAGCATGTACTGACCTGTATCCTATCATCCCGTCCATCATCTGACCTTGGATCATGTTTAGACATGTTAGGGGATTCCTCCGCGGTGATGCGGTCTGGCGGTGATGCGGTCGCGGGAAAAAGTTTCCGCGGAGAAAGTAGTCCCCACACTTCAAATACGCTGCATGGTCCGATTGGGTCGAGTGAGGTATCAAAGTGAAGCATTCGTGAAGGGGCATTCAGTCATGGGTGGGTGCATGTAAAATTAGGATTTTTTCCCGAAACTATAAAAAGCGGAATACGGACTTTACCCCTAAAATAGGGGAAAACACCTATCAACCCTAGTCAAAAGGGCTAATATCGGTCCCCGGGCTTATTGGGACCTGCCTATCAAGTCAATGGGGTGGGTGCATGTAAAATTAGGATTTTTTCCCCGAAACTATAAAAAGCGGAATACGGACTTGACCCCTAAAATAGGGGAAAGCACCTATCAACCCTAGCCAAAGGGCTAATATCGGTCCCCAGGCTTATTGGGACCTAACTATCAAGTCAATGGGGTGGGTGCATGTAAAATTAGGATTTCCCCCGAAAATATAAAAAGCGGAACACGAACTTTACCCCTAAAATAGGGGAAAACCCCTATCACCTCTAGCCAAAAGGACTGATATCGGTCCCCGGGCTTATCGGGGCCTGCCTATCAAGTCAATGGGGTGGGTGCATGTAAAATTAGGACTTTTTCCGAAAATATAAAAAGCGGAACCCGGACTTTACACCTACAATAGGGGTCTGTATTATACAATATACGGGGAAATGCCTGTATGGGGGGAGGGGTGGTCAATTTTTTTTCGTGGGCTTTACTATGGGTTGTGGGGTCTCGTTTTTCTCGTCTCGCCAAGAAAAACACGATGGGAGGGGTCCCGGAGCGAAGCGGTGAAATTTTTGGGAAAAGTCACCGAGGCCTGTATATAGGCTCATAGGCTGGCCATGGGTGGGTATAGGTCCAACCTGGGAAATTCACACACGTTCATTGTGATATGGGTTGCTTGGATTTGTTTTTCACGTCTCGTCATTTACAACACGATGGGAAGGATCCTGGAGCGAATCGGTGAAATTTTTGGAAAAGTACCATATAGCCCCATATATTCCTATACTGGCTATATGGGGGTATAGATTCAACCTGGGAAATTCACACACGTTCATTGTGATATGGGTTGTTTGGTCTTGTTTTTCACGTCTCGTCATTTAGAGCACGATGCGAAGGGTCCTGGAGCGAAACGGTGAAATTTTGGGAAAGGTACCATATAGCCCCATATAAGCTCCATACTGGATATATGGGTTCAGCCTGGGAAATTCACACACATTCATTGTGATATGGGTTGTTTGGTTTTGTTTTTCACGTCTCGTCATTTAGAACACGATGGGAGGGGTCCCGGAGCGAATCGGTGAAATTTTTGGAAAAGTACCGGGTAGGGCTGTATATAGGCCCATAGGCTGGCTATATGGGAGGATAGGTCCAGCCTGGGAAATTCACACACGTTCATTGTGATATGGGCTGTTTGGATTTGTTTTTCACGTCTCGTCATTTAGAACACGATGGGAAGGTCCCGGAGCGAAACGGTGAAATTTTTGAAAAAGTATCGAGTAGGGCTGTATATAGGCCCATAGGCTGGCTATATGGGAGGATAGGTCCAGCCTGGGAAATTCACACACGTTCATTGTGATATGGGCTGTTTGGTTTTGTTTTTCACGTCTCGTCATTTAGAACACGATGGGAAGGGTCCCGGAGCGAAACGGTGAAATTTTTGAAAAAGTACCATATAGCCCATATAGTCCCATACTGGCTATATGGGGGCATAGGTCCAACCTGCTTGGATTTTTTTTTTCACGTCTCGTCATTTAGAATACGATGGGAAGGGTCCCGGAGCGAAACGGTGAAATTTTTGGAAAAAGCTCACGGAGGTCTGGGTAGGCCCATAGGCCTAAACTTCATGGCTACGGGTGTATAAGTCCATACGTCCTGGGGTCTAGGTGAGCCCCTAATGATCCTATGATGTCGTATGAGGTCTTATTTTGAAGCTCCCGTGGAGGAGCATCCGAGTAGACTAATGGTTCGTCCATTTTCAATAGTCTGCGCATGCGCAGTCTGGCCGTAGTATAGAAAGCAGGCATTTTGGGGGGTATGTGGGTGTGTGTTTGGGGTAGAGATGGACCGCTATGGGTCCGAATGGGTCGTGGAAGGTGTCAACGTGAAGCTTGTGTGGATTAGAGTCAGAATGGTGTGTGTTTTAAGTGCAAGTCGCGTCAATCTGCGCATGCGCAGTTGGTTGTAATAAGTAAAGTGGCCATTTTAGGGCAGTACAGGAAGGTATTTGGGGTAGAGAGGGACCATCTTTGGTCCGAATGTGTCTAGGGAAGTGCCATGTTGTGGCTCTCGGGTGTACATCCCGATTTGAGGGATGTCCGCGTCACCTGTGACGTCATCGGTGACGTCATCAGTACGAGTAGTAGCGAAAGTGGGCATTTTAGGGCAGTGAAGGAAGGTATTTGGGGTAGAGAGGGACCATCCTTGGTCCGAATGCGTCGTGGGAGGTGTCATCTTGTAGCTCTCGGGGGTACATCCCGATTTGAGGGATGTTGACGTCATCTGTGACGTCATTGTTGACGTCATCAGTACGAGTAGTAGCGAAAGTGGGGATTTTGGGGCAGTGAAGGAAGGTATTTGGGGTAGAGATGGACCATACTTGGTCCGAATGCGTCGTGTGAGGTGTCATCTTGTAGCAACGCCCACCAACACCAAGCTCAATGCTTCAACGCCCTGGTGAAATAGCTCAGAAGCTCTGATATTCCATGGAATTGTCACTAATTCTTCGAAATGCAGTGACGCCCGTCAACGCCCGTCGTTACACCTTAACCGGAGAGAGAACAACAACAGCAACAACAACAACAAGGATGACACATGAGAGAACAACAGCAACAAGAAGTTTTTTTCATATAGTTTATTCTCCCCAATGTTACATCATACCCACGCTGGGGGACGCGTTGGGTATATTTACAATTCAAGAAGATTCTTGTCCAATCAGAGGCCACCATTTGCATCTGTCATAGTCGTTCCTGTCCGTTAGATGTATTCTTGTCCAATCAGAAGTCTCCATTTCAGAAAGTTCTATCTTCGGCCATGTTCGCTCTGAACCGTTTATTCTAATCATCGTCGGGCAGGTCACGATACCGTTGAGGCCACATATCCTCAGATAGTTGTTTGTGCATTCTGAGTATCTATCAGTACATGGGTGAATACATTCATCCGATGGGAAGATTCCGTAATTTTGTCACGAAGAACGTAACATTGGTGACCCTCTCTACGACCCACTTGGTGTTGGGGCGCTGTTGATAGGCCCATTCCAAGACATCCAATTGGCCCACTTGGTCCAGCACGGGCTCTAGCGACGCCCGGTTAATGATGGTAAACGGTTGGTCAAATGCCTGGGTGTTACTGCTCGGGTAAAAGTATCGGACTTGGTCTGTCTCCTTATGCTGCAGCACATAACCAAACGCCAGATTCAATTTGAAGGACGTAGCTTGGTCATTGAAGATGACGTGAACATCCCTCAAATCGGGATGTGCCCCCGAGAGCTACAAGATGACACCTCCCACGACGCATTCGGACCAAGGATGGTCCCTCTCTACCCCAAATACCTTCCTTCACTGTCCTAAAATGCCCACTTTCGCTACTACTCGTACTGATGACGTCACCGATGACGTCACAGGTGACGCGGACATCCCTTAAATCGGGATGTACACCCCGAGAGCTACAACATGGCACTTCCCAAGACACATTCGGACGAAAGATGGTCCCTCTCTACCCCAAATACCTTCCTGTACTGCCCTAAAATGGCCACTTATTACAACCAACTGCGCATGCGCAGATTGACGCGACTTGCACTTAAAACACACACCATTCTGACTCTAACCCACACAAGCTTCACTTTGACACCTTCCACGACCCATTCGGACCCATAGCGGTCCATCTCTACCCCAAACACACACCCACATACCCCCCAAAATGCCTGCTTTCTATACTACGGCCAGACTGCGCATGCGCAGACTATAGAAAACGGACGAACCATTAGTCTACTCGGATGCTCCTCCACGAGAGCTTCAAAATAAGACCTCATACGACATCATAGGATCATTAGGGGCTCACCTAGACCCCAAAACGTCCACCCCGTATGGACTTATACACCCATAGCCATGAAGTATAGGCCTATGGGCCTACCTAGACCTCCGTGAGCTTTTTCCAAAAATTTCATCGTTTCGCTCCGGGACCCTTCCCATCGTGTTCTAAATGACGAGACGTGACAAAACAAATCCAAACAGCCCATATCACAATGAACGTGTGTGAATTTCCCAGGTTGGACTGTATGGTACTTTTCCAAAAATTTCACCGTTTCGCTCCGGGACCCTTCCCAACGTGTTCTAAATAACGAGACGTGAAAAACAAATCCAAACAGCCCAAATCACAATGAACGTGTGTGAATTTCCCAGGCTGGACCTATCCTCCCATATAGCCAGCCTATGGGCCTATATACGGCCCTACCCGGTACTTTTACAAAAAATTAACCGATTCGCTCCAGGACCCCTCCCATCGTGTTCTAAATGACGAGACGTGAAAAACAAAACCAAACAACCCATATCACAATGAACGTGTGTGAATTTCCCAGGCTGAACCTATACCCCCATATATCCAGTATGGAGCTTATATGGGGCTATATGGTACCTTTCCCAAAATTTCACCGTTTCGCTCCAGGACCCTTCCCATCGTGTTCTAAATGACGAGACGTGAAAAACAAGACCAACAACCCATATCACAATGAACGTGTGTGAATTTCCCAGGTTGAACCTATACCCCCGTATAGCCAGTATAGGACTATATGGGCTATATGGTACTTTTCCAAAAATTTCACCGATTCGCTCCTGGATCCTTACCATCGTGTTCTAAATGACGAGACGTGAAAAACAAATCCAAGCAACCCATATCACAATGAACGTGTGTGAATTTCCCAGGTTGGACCTATACCCTCCATGGCCAGCCTATGAGCCTATATACAGACCTCGGTGACTTTTCCCAAAAATTTCACCGCTTCGCTCCGGGACCCCTCCCATCGTGTTTTTCTTGGCGAGACGAGAAAAACGAGACCCCACAACCCATAGTAAAGCCCACGAAAAAAATTGACCACCCCTCCCCCCATACAGGCATTTCCCCGTATATTGTATAATACAGACCCCTATTGTAGGTGTAAAATCCGAGTTCCGCTTTTTATATTTCCGGAAAAAAAATCCTAATTTTACATGCACCCACCCCATTGACTTGATAGACAGGCCCCGATAAGCCCGGGGACCGATATCAGCCCTTTTGGCTAGAGGTGATAGGGGTTTTCCCCTATTTTAGGGGTAAAGTCCGTGTTCCGCTTTTTATTTTTCGGGGGAAATCCTAATTTTACATGCACCCACCCAATTGACTTGATAGGTAGGTCCCAATAAGCCCGGGGACCGATATTAGCCCTTTTGGCTAGGGTTGATAGGTGTTTCCCCCTATTTTAGGGGTAAAGTCCGTTTTGCGCTTTTATAGTTTCGGGGAAAAAATCCTAATTTTACATGCACCCACCCCATTGTCTTGATAGGCAGGTCCCAATAAGCCCGGGGACCGATATTAGCCCTTTTGACTAGGGTTGATAGGTGTTTTCCGCTATTTTAGGGGTAAAGTCCGTATTCCGCTTTTTATAGTTTCGGGAAAAAATCCTAATTTTACATGCACCCACCCATGACTGGATGCCCCTTCACGAATGCTTCACTTTGATACCTCACTCGACCCAATCGGACCATGCAGCGTATTAGAAGTGTGGGGACTACTTTTTCACCGCGGAAGCTTTTTCCCGCGACCGCATCACCGCCAGACCGCATCACCGCGGAGGAATCCCCTAACATGTCTAAACATGATCCAAGGTCAGATGATGGACGGGATGATAGGATACAGGTCAGTACATGCTCAAGTGCACTCAATGACCTTTGACTTCCGCCACGTGACCGCCACAATATGCAAATTTTTGAGGTCAATATGACTTTAAATCACCTTTCCCTACTACTATGGTCGCTTTGATGAATAAGCGAAGGTATTAAATCGACTGTAAATTTTCAAGACCATAACGCGTATTATATAGCCACATCTCAATAATATCCACATCTACATAATATCCACATCTATATATCCACATCTAGATTTATTTATCCACATCCACATATCGACTTCCATATCTATATATCCACATCTAAATAATATCCACATCTATATATCCACATCAACATTTCCGCATCCATTTCAGGGGCGTCACTAGGACTGTTTTCAATTTCCTAAGACGGATCTAGCGAAAGTTCATAGGGGGGGGGGGTCCACCATCACAGCCCAACAGGCGAGGGTCCAGGGGCCGCCTAGGAAGCTCCGGGGCCCTAGATCGGCGGAGATGCGTTCTAAGCGTTTTCGCAGATATAAATCTGAACATAATGTTTGCAGATTTATGGTTCTATTTTCACGTTTGTTTCGCATTTATAAGCACACCTAGCTTCGTTAGGAACAAGGTCGCATCATACCACATAATCAGTGATCAACCTACCCTTCTTGGATACCCAGGGAGACTTTCATTTGTTTTTGTGAAACAGGAGGTACGATATGCAGTGGCTAAATTTGTGTCATCTATCACCACATCAATATAATGACAAATCAGTCCGAACAGGAACTGTGTTTTTTGTACATGCGTTGGTTCTCTTGGATATCCACTGCTCGTTGCATTTCTGAAATTAATATTGTGATTCTCCGGTAATTGATCGCTGCATGATCTCTGTGTTTCGTGAACTGTAAATTAGAGGTTCGGGGGCATGCCCCCGCCGGAAATTTTAAATTTTGACGCATTATTTCCTGCATTTTAGCGTATTTTAATGCTAAACTGGGGTTTGATATCTTACATAATTTCCGTATTTCCAATCTACGGGCAAAAAGGGGGTGCGTTCGCACCACACGCACCATGGGTAGCGACGCCCTTGCACTTCAAGAGTCATGCCCTACCACTCTAAAGTAAGTGGGAGCCATGCTACTATTTTGACATTGAGGCTCCCTCATACAGTATTGCTCCAAAAAACTTTTTCTGTCCACTGCTAACTTTACCAATAGTCAACATCCAAATCAAATTTCAATCAAGTGAATGATGTACTCACGTTATTAATGTACGCAATTAGATCCCCTTATATACTCATCACTCATTCTGACAGCTTTAATTCGAATGGACACTGCATAATTTTCGTTTCGAAATCACAATTCTGCACGAATATCTTGTACAGGTATTAACCCCTAATGAATCACAACTATACGTGCACTTGAACACGATGAGACTTGTTTAATTGAAGGACACTTAACAATAAGTCCTCAAATACCGACAAATAGATCGATGAATGGCATTATGTCTCTAAGGATATGTATCCCCTCTCCCTTTATATAACCTCACTTGAAATTGTATTTGTATTCTCATTGAAGAACATCGAAAGATATGAAAGTACTTTGAGGGAAATACAGTATCGATCGGTTTACCCCGCCATGATATACATTCATATAGTGGGGGGTTTTTAGCCCACCATTATGAGGCGCCGTTTGTGACAATATTGTCAACGACAAATATATAGAGTTAAAACCAAAAAATAAAGTCGCCGTTTGTGACAATATTGTCAACGACAAATATATAGAGTTAAAACCAAAATATAAAGTCGCCGTTTGTGAAAATATTGTCAAACACATATATAGTTAAAACCTTTGTAAATATATATAAAACGAAATAAATAGGGCCTATATATAAAGTCATTTTTTTTTTTTTTTTTATAAATATTTTTTTAACATAAATAACGATAGGAAGTTAAGACGTTAAATGTAACGTAAATATAAAGTACACGAACAAACTTAAAATTATAGAGTAGAATGTGTAGAGCGCGCGAGTGATACTGGTTAATCAAAACTGCAACTGGGTTCTGAAGCGAAACTATGACAGCGGTGAAAGCCACTCGCATGTCACAGATGTGGCGAATCAAACAATAAGATCACGTACCTGAACATATATCAGTTCACTGCCATAGTGATTTAGTAAAGGCCTATTCCAATTTTCAACAATTACTGTTGTCATTTACAATCGTACTTCAGAGTTATCACATCAATTAGATATAAGTACATCTACTTATAAATCAACATAAGATATCCTAGCCTGCAGCCAATATCATAGCCTGTCCCTTTGATGTTCAATCCACGATTCCGCCGGCCAAGTCGCTGGTTGCTATTTGCCGCATAAAAACATCAACAGAAGTTGAAATAAAACATGCGCAATAACGATGTATTAATTATGCACAGCACAAATATTAGGCAATTTGAAATCATACTGAATATGAGCATATTTCATTGATCAGAATATGACCATTGATAGCTTAGTTATAGGATTTGTAATTATATTGTCGTTTTTGTATATTTTATCGTTTTTCGATAATTTCCGCATTTTCAAACAAGACGAAAATTTGTACTTGGTATAAGTACAGCGAATGTGGAAACTAATGGCTCATGAAGAATACTAGATTGGCCGTTTTCACTTTTGCGCTGCCTCGAAGCTGTTACTAGTAACTAAGGAATCAGTCGAAGCCGTTTTACCCCTGCGTGCTAATCGCTAATTGATCTTCAATACGCGTGGGGTTCTTGACGAGCATCAATATTAACCCTATTATATACGCTGACGAGTGAGTGAATAGGGTTTAACGCCGCTTTCAACATTTTTTCAGCTATATCACGACGGGGAAGGGAAGGGAGATGAGTGGGAGGGGTGTGGTTAACTACTTGTAACCGAGCAGATCTAATGCTGCCATTTTATACTGCTGTCCCACCGAAATATCATTCCGTAGGCAAACATGACACCCCATTCAGTCACATTATACTGACACCGTCCTTGTTCTATCCTCTTGATACTGAGCGTAAGCGAGGAAGCAACAAGTTCCATTTTTCAAGTCTTTGGTATGACCCGGCCAGGGATTGAACCCAGTACTTAGCGCTTACGAATATCAACAGTTTATTTTATTCTACTTACGTTATACTAACTTAAAACCTAAAAAGTTTGAGATCAAGGAAGCGTATCATGCTATAATAAATGATCTCGATAATGTAAACGAGGAACGGTGAACGCAACAGTACAATCCACACTGGTGGTTCCCACAGTATACGCCATGGTTCTTTCATAATTTGAGAGCGGTACGTTTGATGATACAAGCATGGTGCAACCGGTTCCTCATGACCCATTAGTTTCCACATTCGCTGTACTTATACCAAGTACAAATTTTCGTCTTGTTTGGAAATGCGGAAATTATCGAAAAACGATAAAATATACAAAAACGACAATATAATTACAAATCCTATAACTAAGCTATCAATGGTCATATTCTGATCAATGAAATATGCTCATATTCAGTATGATTTCAAATTGCCTAATATTTGTGCTGTGCATAATTAATACATCGTTATTGCGCATGTTTTATTTCAACTTCTGTTGATGTTTTTATGCGGCAAATAGCAACCAGCGACTTGGCCGGCGGAATCGTGGATTGAACATCAAAGGGACAGGCTATGATATTGGCTGCAGGCTAGGATATCTTATGTTGATTTATAAGTAGATGTACTTATATCTAATTGATGTGATAACTCTGAAGTACGATTGTAAATGACAACAGTAATTGTTGAAAATTGGAATAGGCCTTTACTAAATCACTCTGGCAGTGAACTGATATATGTTCAGGTACGTGATCTTATTGTTTGATTCGCCACATCTGTGACATGCGAGTGGCTTTCACCGCTGTCATAGTTTCGCTTCAGAACCCAGTTGCAGTTTTGATTAACCAGTATCACTCGCGCGCTCTACACATTCTACTCTATAATTTTAAGTTTGTTCGTGTACTTTATATTTACGTTACATTTAACGTCTTAACTTCCTATCGTTATTTATGTTAAAAAAATATTTATAAAAATAAAAAAAAAATAACTTTATATATAGGCCCTATTTATTTCGTTTTAGGGCGGCCATCTTGGATTTTCCCGTAAAACCTTGTTATCGCGATGTCTCAGGAACTACTGCACGGATCTTTCTGAAATTTGGTACACAGGTTTCTCTTGGGGTCTAGATGTGCAGATACCTTTTCTGGACCGATTCGAAAATCCAATATGGCCACAGGGCGGCCATCTTGGATTTCCCCATGAAACCTTGTTATCATGATTTCTCAGGAGCAACTGCATAGATCTTTCTCAAATTTGTTACGCAGGTTCCCCTTGGGGTCTAGATGTGCAAGAAACCTTTTTTGGTCCGATTCGAAAATCCAATATGGCCACCAAGCAGCCATCTTGGATTTCCCCATGAAACCTTGTTATCGCGTTTTCTCAGGAACTACTGCACGGATCTTTCTCAAATTTGGTACACAGGTTCCCCTTGGGGTCTAGTTGTGCAAGAAACCTTTTTTCGTCCGATTCCGAAGTCCAATATGTCCACTAGGCAGCCATCTTGGATTCCCATATGAAAACTTGTTATCGCGATTTCTCAGGAACTACTTCATGGATCTTTCTCAAATTTGGTACACATGTTCCCCTTGGGGTCCAGTTGTGCAAGAAACCTTTTTTGGTCCGATTCCAAAATCCAATATGTCCATCAGGTGGCCATCTTGGATTTCCGCATGAAACTTTGTTATTGCGATTTCTCAGGAACTACTGCATGGATCTTTGTTAAATTAGGTACACAGGTTCACCTTGTCGTCTAGTTGTACAAGATACCTTTTCTGGTCCGATTCGAAAATTCAATATGGCAAAACAGGCCGCCATCTTGGATTTTCCCATGCAAATTTGTTATCGTGATTTCTCAGGAAGTACTGCATGGATCTTTCTCAAATTTGGTACACAGGTTCCCCTTATGGTCTAGTTGTGCAAGGTACCTTTTTCGGTCCGAATCGAAGATCCAATATGGCCACAAGGCGGCCATCTTGAATTTCCCCTTGAAACATTGTTACCGTGAATTCTTGGGAAATATTTCATGGATTTTTCTGAAATTTGGTACACAGGTCTCACATGGGGCCTATTAGTGCAAGATACCTTTTTTGGTCCGATTCGAAAATCCAAGTTACGCTCCAAATTAATTTGGTATTCTCAAGTGACGTTGCATCACAAGAGTCGGCGGATCAAACGGTGGGGCATATTCTATATATTGACTATAGAGAATATCCGTACCTTCACCTTTCATATCAAGGAGTTCAAATAAGTCTGAATTAAAATGTATTTCTTCAAATTTTAAATCAGCCTTCTTTAGTCCATGCAGTAGCAAGTGAACTGCTCCACCGTTTCGTATGCCGACCTCAGTCTTGTGACTCAATGTCACAACTAGACAACTGTAGACTACTGGATGTTTCTATCCAAGGGAGATAATCAGGATCCAGGCACTTTTGAAGTTTCAACATTACTGCGCGGACCGGATCCCTTCAGTATTAAGCATTATTGTACCATCTTACTATTTTCGAGCATGGTATCTTGATTTAAACAGTATATTTATTTCACCAGGAAACAGGGATCGGCGAACAGGCAGAGCCTATTTGAACGCCTCTCCCAACAGACATATTACACATACATGTACAATTACAAGATGACAGACAACAGTGAATAGAATAAGAAACAGTTACAAACACAATAATTAACATGCAGCTGCATGGTATCTTAAAAGAGATATCTCAAAATAGCCCAAGAAACAGAACAGAATTAGCATTCGTTCCTAATTATAAAATCTGAAGTATGTTTCATAGCTCATGCCAAAGTGTCAAAGAGATTGGTCTTCGCTTCCAGTACCCAATGATGACACGTGCAAAATAAATAAATAAAGAAAATAGTACAAAACAAAGGCGAAGGATCCTCGGTACATGTACATTCACTTTCAGACTAACTTTGCTCATTTCTCTTGTATTATAACGACCGACATAAGTAAAGTTTCTAGAAATCTTGAAACTCCTGAAACTTATTATCATATCTTGGTGTTTTTCAGTGGCCTTTTTCAATCTTTTTCACTCAGATTCGAAATTCTGTAAACAAAATTACAAATCAATTGTCTGTTCTTAGTAACAATGGACAAAAAGATCCTCTAGTCATTAGCTTACAATTATCGGACAATGGTGGGCGCCAAGATCCTTCAGGATCTCTCGTTTCTTCATAATAAGGAAAATAAGAGTCCCTCTCAATGGTATTCTAAGCAAAGGGGATGTAACAGGTAAAACCGACATTCATCAAATCCACAA
Source organism: Hanleya hanleyi (assembly GCA_036873755.1). Lineage (NCBI taxonomy): Eukaryota > Metazoa > Mollusca > Polyplacophora > Lepidopleurida > Hanleyidae > Hanleya > Hanleya hanleyi. Next base: position 5,312 of record JAVTVY010030187.1, on the reverse strand, counting down.
GGGAGTTAACTCTACTTTTAAGTTTGTATCGCATATTGAATGAAACTTTGATAAACCGTCGAGACATAGTAAAACTAGTTAGCCAGAAATCAAACAAGTTGAGTTCGTAATGATTTTTTAACAATATTATATTTGTGCACACAAAGGCAGTTGGGCATTGGCGAAAATGAGTTTATCTCCCGCTATCTTTCTTCAATGAACAGATAACGTATATTTTGTTTAAGGAGATTATACTGTGAGCCGATTACCATTCGGTACTGCCGAGCGAAAATCTACGAAGAGATCCGATTACCGACGCCGGAGATCGTCGAGAAGTTACGAATGAGCCGATTAACGGGACTGGACTTTGTTTCTTGAAAGTTGCCTAAGATATTGTTGCTAATGTAAACAATATCGCCTATATATACTGTGTCATTGTATTAAACCGGAACGTTCTTTGACAAAGGTTTTAGTAAAGCAGCAATGCGCATCAAAGCCATGTGATTGTTGGTAGTATTGACTTTTTCAAACCTCTGTCTTCATCTCTGACGTCTTCTAGTATATATACGACTTCTCGAGGATAGCTTTCTGATATGGAACACAAATTACGTAAATTTCAATGATTTTTGTGCTATCATTAATCAACTAGATGCTGACATAAAATTTACTGTTGAGAAGAACTCAAATGAAATATAATTGAATCGTGACAATATTGAAATCACTATCGATGTTTTCTACAAAACAACAGATACAAAGCAATAATTATTCTATAAATCATGTCACCCACGAAACACAAAAAAAAACAAGTTTCATTTAACTTACTCCGTCGAATTTATAAGATTATAATAAAACCTGATCTCGGAACCAGGAGAATGGAAGAACTTAAACAATTTCTAAAAAGTAGAGATTATCCACACACACTAGTTGATCAAGGATTCGACAAAGCATTGGCTGTACAGCATTACCATTACCGCGCCATTCTATTACTGGTTACCGGAAAGATATGGAATCCATGTGTCTTCTGATCACAAAAATGTCTTCACCATGATATTACTGTGCTAGAAATACCATCCTATGGCCCCTCTAGCGGCCACACTGCCAAGAGAAAGGGCGGATGAAAAAGCACCACTGAGGGATTCCCATGCATTCACCGCTGCCTCATAAAATCTGAGCCTCCATCCTCTCTGGCTAACTTCTTTCTTCACTGTATAATTTTCATCAAAACACACAACAAACCTATTAGTTCTATCACCGGAACAAAACGTTACGCAGTCGCGTTCCCCAAACACTTTTATCATGGCGTGTCGCCAAACCCATCGTGGTTTGTCCATTATGAGCGTCATCGCTCCTCGAAACACTGCTCGATCCTCATAGCTACAGCTCCTTATCTCACGCTGAATGTCGCTTTCGTCTATTGAAGATCCACAAAAAATTACCTGTGTAAGGAACAACATAAATATAAATTTAGATATATTGTAATAAATAAATAAATAAAACGTGAATAATCGACAGTTGTTTTTAAACGACAATGTTACGATAGCATCTGGCGAGTAAATTGCAACCATATGACCCCATATATGAAGGGCTACCTCAGCACCTCACATTCAGACGAGAATACGGAGGATTCTATGACGTAGGCATGGTATTTTAGTCGCGCTTTCATTGCAGCTGTCCATGTGGAAAATGAACTCGATTCTCATGGCTCTCTGAGTTAAGCAGTTCATTAATACACCACGAGTCACAGACGGGCACACAGACCATAAATATATACATTGTTCCACGTACAATTCCCTTGATATAGTATAAACATCATTTGATAGTGATCACTAATGTTCACATTTCCAAGTACATGTATAAGATTAGATATGTTCTATCCCCCTAAGTCTGTCCATTTTAATTAGTCGTCTACTTTGGAGCTTGTCAAAAATCAATAGTTAACTCTGCATAATTTTTTTTTTTTTTTTTTTTTTTTTTTTTTGCAGCGTGTAGAACAAATTGAACTATACAAAATGACTACGATTTCTCCATGATGTCGATAATATGTTACGCTTGAAATAACTTTGTAATCCTCTCCATATGAAACTTCAGTAGAGTTGTTTCATGTACCGGATCTCAATTACATAGAGAGACGTCATAATGTATTCATGCCTACTTTCACAAAGGTTATTGATGCCGTATAAAGTAATAACAGGCGGCCCGTGGGAGTGTCGCTTATATCCCATGCACAGTGAAATTGTCGAATGATAAGCCGCACACACCTCTATGACCGTTCTCAGCATTGTTGAATTTTGTGCCAGTAAACACGAACACATTATGACATCTCCCTATGTGATTGAGCCCCGATACATAAAACAACTGTAATGGAGTTTTATATGGAAATAATTACAAATTTATTTCAAGCGTGATATGTTATTGATATTACGAAATAATGGTAGTCATTTTGTAGAGTTTAGTTTAGTCTACACAATGAAAAATAAGAAAATTTATGCAGAGACGATTACTTATTTTTGAGAAGCTCCAAAGTAGACGACTAATTAAAATGAACAGACTATAGTACCTGAACTTTCAGGAAATTATCCTGTGTTTGTTTGAACATTCAGCAAGCTTTGCCATTCAAGAGTATTCCCTGAAAGTTAACGAGAGTGGCCAGTCCAAAATAATTCTGGTTAAACAGCATTGAATCGTTTTGGGGGTGTATAAGCCTATTCAACATAAATAAACTCATTTCAGAGAACATCTACTTACAAACGATACGTGCATGGCCAACAGTTTTCAAAGATGCCAGCGGGGGCATTAACTCGTTATTCACATAGGACGAATATATCCATGGCAAAAACTTTCTTCACTCTCTCCGAAACAATAACAACTCGGAGCTGACTCTCTGTGACTTTATTGGGGATATTTGAAGCCGATTTACACATACCCCTCCCAGCTAGAGGTCACGGCGAAATTCAAACTCCGGTCATGAGAGTATGACTGAAAAGCGGGGGGTTTTTTTCGTCTTTTTCAAATTCTGTTATGTTTTTCTAAATGAAAATTCGGAAAATGTGACCGAAAATTCGATCGAAAGTTATTTTTGGGAATATGATGTCATTGTGAGTTCATCAGAGAGCCACTTTGGATAATTTGTTATATTCACAAGTTTAGTATAATCTCATGGTATTAATAAAAATAAAATACAGGCTTTAACCAATACACTGTATCCCGTAATCTCACCCTTGATTGGCTGAAAAACCGTATTTCTTCCTCTCTTGCTGCGCTGGATCCACTCCCCATGTCAACAGGCGATATAGTCACAGTATATACACAACAAAGTAAAGATTGTCTCCTGAAATGTTCATTCGAATAAATGGTGCTCGATGTAAAAGAAATATAAAACCATTTGTGGGATGGCTCCAAATCAAGGGGTTTTCATAGGCGGTAGAATAACCTGAACAATTTAGACATCAATCATATAGGTTTCCATGTCTCTCGTTTATCCTCAAGCTATAGTTCGAAGACTTTATTCCCCGTCTTCCGCACTCCCTCTGACCAAGCTGGGCTCAGAGAATTTTTCTTTTCTGGGTGTTATGGCGTCTTGACTACAAGTAACCCATTGATTCTATCGATATTTTTAGCTTTTCTGGATTTCCAAGTTTGAAATATTTTTTTGCATTGGAAAAGTGTTCGGAAAAGGCGCAGGTAAGACCATGCATTCTTCATATCTCATGTGATCAGGGTTCAAAGATTTGCCAAAAGATATGGGGGAATCCCCTTGTAAATCCCGTGCACAAAAGTCCCTGACGAAACACATTTGACATGCACATTAATTATTTGTCCCGCCATACCGTAAACCACTAACCAAGGATCTTGTTGGCACAAATGCTATTCGAGCTGGTCAACATGCTTAGTCATTTCATCGAACTAAATCGAGTTCACGTTCATTTACAGTGCATGGTTACCCATGTATGCCCATAAGATATGCTATCACATGTAAAGCTCTTGTCGCAACTCATAATAGCATTGGTGACGTATTTCCCTGTCTTTCACGGTATATATTTACTCGCATATGACCTAATTTCATGATGTTTTAAAGACATTGACTACAGGTACACTCAAAATAAAATTCCGTTTACTCGAACGGAAAAAATCCGTCCCCAGGGAATCAAGGGAATATTCCGTTATTGTAACGGATTCTTATTTTTTAACGGATTCAACGGATTTTATTATCCGTTAAATTTAACGGAAAAGTCCGTCCCCAGGGAATCGAGGGAATATTCCGTTATTGTAACGGATTCTTATTTTTTAACGGATTGAACGGATTTTATTATCCGTTAAATTTAACGTAAAAGTCCGTTCCCAGGGAAACAAGGGAATATTCCGTTATTGTAACGGATTCTTATTTTTTAACGGATTCAACGGATTTTATTATCCGTTAAATTTAACGGAAAAGTCCGTCCCCAGGGAATCGAGGGAATATTCCGTTATTGTAACGGATTCTTATTTTTAACGGATTCAACGGATTTTATTATCCGTTAAATTTAACGGAAAATTCCGTCTGTAGGTAATCAAGGGAACAGTCAGTTAATATAATGCAAAAAACATGTACAAAGACACAATAAACATACTTGACATAATATTATCATATATTTTGATTAGACGGACTATCCATTTTACGGATAAAGGAGAAGACACACTGTAAATTTGGCGTTTAGATCCTAAACATAAATCTAAACACAAATTTTGTCCATAGTTTTTGACACGTTTAAATTCCAACAGGTTTAGAAATATTGTGCTTAGACCGTAAACACATAGCTAAACATGTTTAGAAAGTTTGTATTTAGAGCCTAAACACAAGCTAAACATGTTTAGCAATATTGTGTTTAGACCCTAAACACAATGCTAACATGTTTAGGATTATTGTGTTTAGATCCTAAACACAAAGCTAAACATGTTTAGGAATGTTGTGTTTAGACCATAAACACAAAGCTAAACACGTTTAGAAATATTGTGCTTAGAGCCTAAACACATAGCTAAACATGTTTAGGAAGATTGTGATCAGACCCTAATCACAAAGCTGAACATGTTTAGGAATATTGTGTTTAGAATCTAGACACAAAGTTAAACATAACCCTAAACAGAAAACTAGACACAAAATTTGTCCGCTTTTTCTAACATGTTTAAATGCACACATGTTTAAATTCATTACATGTCATGGATTTAAACACACATTTTGTGTCCTGTCTGTGAACATGTTTCAGTACAAAAATATTCTCCCTGCATGCTGGTTTGCTGTGTAATACACTCGGACTCAAGAATTGTATGTCGGAAGTGAACTGGCCTTCATTCTGATG
>JAVTVY010030186.1:0-13371 GCA_036873755.1 Hanleya hanleyi | reverse complement strand
GGTAATAAATGTTCTGTTCAACACTTGTTCTCAATAATTCGCCATCAAGACTTGTTTGAATTCATCATCAGCTTTCCGTCCTTGGTGCACGTAAATGTATGTTATAATTTCTTCACGTGGAATTTTGGACAGGCAACCCGCTTCAACTCCCAGGGCAATTTCCGTCTCCGTCACGGCCTCCAGTGCTTCAGTGATCATTGCGTATGAAGGTACTGGAGTGTGCTGTGGAATTTTAGGTCTGATGAGCTGCAAGACTGTATCGATGTACTTGAGGTAAATATAGTGAGACACCTGGTAGACCAGAGCTGAACCAATGGAACTTGCGAGACTGTAACTTCCGCCAGGCTGTTAATTTGAAAGTGACACCCTGAGGACAAGGTACGAGCTGTTGCGTATCTAACTGCATACGCCATTTACGAATATGAACGAGCAGCTCATCGTTGTAATATGCACAGCTCACATAAATGTCGTCACCCACATGAAATTTCGCTTCATCACGCCCGTCGTCGCGAATAACTGCATCGATGGCGTAATCAAGGGTCTGCAGTTTTTGCCAGCTCTCTAAGTTCAGGGCAATATGCTTACCGGGTTTGTCGCCAAAGCCCGCCGCATTCAAATGCAATTCTGCGTCTTTCACACTCACTGTCAAATAAGGTGAGAGCTCCCAAATGTCCCTGTGGGCTGCCTGGTAAGCTTGCTGGATCAGATTATTAATCTCCTGGACAGACAGAGGAAGTTCTACCTCTTGTTTCACAGGCACTTGCTGGGGTACAACTACTGACTCAGGTATAACTAACGGTGTTAGTCGGGGGCGTTTGGAGCGTGAAACGCGTTTGGCAGGTTTAGTACTCGCCTCTGGGGTAGTGTACGCACGTTTGCTAGCTGTAGTACGCTGTTCGGTAGTGGTATCCATCGCTAAGATATCTTCATCTTGTATAACGTCGGCTTCAAGTAGATCCGCTAGTTCGTCATTTCCCGTGATCTTCAACCCCGCCACGAAGGCTAGAAATGCATAGGGGCTAGAGCGCAGTACACCATCGATGAGGGCTGTGTTTTGGGCTGAAGTGGTTTTCTCCGCCATGATTTCGTCGACACGCTGTTGGAGGAGTATGTTTCCATTCATAAGGATATAACATATTTCTTCTACACGCTGCATCTCATCAATAAGACGAACACGGTACTTTGCAAACCTCTCTAAATATGATGATGACGCCATGACTATGGGCTCCAGGCTGGTGAGCAACTGCTACGGTGTAAAAGTATTATTACAAGCGGCTAGGCAGGCAGGAGGACTGACTGGCTGGCTGGCTGGCTGATCAAGTCAGGTCAGGTAAGTCAGATTGAATACACCCTTTCCCTAAAAATCAACTCCTTTTATACATTTTACTACTCGCGGCCATCTTGTACCCACCTCCCACATGGCGGCCATCTTGTACCCACCTCCCACATGGCGGCCATCTTGTACCCACCTCCCACATCTTGCACTGACTGACACTGGCGGCCATCTTGTACCCACCTCCCACATCTTGCACTGAATGACACTGGCGGCCATCTTGTACCCACCTCCCACATCTTGCACTGACTGACACTGGCGGCCATCTTGTACCCACCTCCCACATATGAACAAATCTGATGTGTTGTCAATATCCATGAGTTGTGTCTCACTCATTTACCCTTGGCGGCCATGCATATGTTGTACTCATTGACACTTGGCGGCCATCTTGTACCCACCTCCCACATGGCGGCCATCTTGTACCCACCTCCCACATGGCGGCCATCTTGTACCCACCTCCCACATCTTGCACTGACTGACACTGGCGGCCATCTTGTACCCACCTCCCACATCTTGCACTGACTGACACTGGCGGCCATCTTGTACCCACCTCCCACATCTTGCACTGACTGACACTGGCGGCCATCTTGTACCCACCGCCCACACATCACGCATGCGCACACCGCCCCAATACCGCCCCATTTTACACACTTATGACGTCACACAAGGTTCTGCGCATGCGCAGTGAGGCGCTATTTCGCCAATTTACGCCTTGTATACTACTCATATCTCTCAGATATAACATATATATAAATATTAATATTCATGTCACTGTTCCATTGTTTCTGTAGTTGTATTCCTCTTAAAATTTTGTACTCTGCCTTTGACTGGTGTTTGTACAATAAAATCTTGAATCTTGAATGCTTATTTTGCCGACGAAAGGATTCACATGGACTCACTCATTACCGGACAATTTCAAATGGTAGCCCACTTCGAAGAGACAGAAATGACTACGTAGTATTTAATGAGTTGGACACCCCTGTGCGTGAACAATACCTCGCAGTCGTGCAGTTATATTGTGCACTTTCGGTTGCATGACATTTGGCAAATAGCTATTTTGAATGATTCTCTTTCAGAACATAGCCTCTCTATCCTCATTCTCGCAAGCCAGGGCCTTGATTCGCTGGTATTGATGTTTCCGTCCTCTTCCGCACTCAGAATCCCTTTAGAATAGCATTAATCACTTCCGTAAATTCAATACTTATGTGTATCAGCAGACAATGCGCAAAAACATATTACATTTGACATCATTCTCTCAAGTCGGAGCCCATTTTTGCTAGAATTTACTGGTTCTATACAAAATTTACGTTACTTTGTCAATCAGTTTACGTCATATATAGCAGATACTGACCATAAAAACGATGTTGACCTCGTGCCCAAAAGCTAGGGCCTTTGTTTTCCTGGAGGGGTTTTCGAGTTTGATTTTGATACTTCGCATTGACTTTAACTTGGCAGTCATTTTCGCGAATGCAACAATTTGATGTATCAAAAGATAATATTAATAACGAGAATTCGACATCATTCTCTTACACACGGACCTTGTTTAGTGAACTAGCCCCGAAACTTCGCACTTGAATCACCTTCGGAATGACAAACATATTCGCAAATTGAGTATAGGAAGATATCCATAGCTACTGACTAGAAATGTTTCTTGTTTGCAGAATTTGATTTTAAAGAAAAGAAATTAATAAAATTAGCAACCTTCGGAAAGGCTTGGCCGAACATGTCAGATGAGATGATATTTCCTAAGAATGAAATAGTTAATCATTTATATTGAAGAAGCAAACCATGTCTTGGTATTGACTTGCTGCGTGGAAAAGAGTGGCAAGGAATTTAGTTCGCAGATGATAACGAACGTAAATGCAGAAACTTAATTATTTTAATCGAATATCAAGACTGTAACAGGCTTCAATTTGAATAGTGAAAAAGTGTCATTATGCCTCTTGGACAGTTCGATAAAGCCTTAAATCCCATTCCGTAGTTTCACAGATCGAAGTGATAGACCTCATACTAAATTTATTGAAAAATAACTTTGAAGGAAATATAAATTTTCCATTTTGATCGGCAAATTAAGCGAGAAGGGAGACTGAAGAGCGCAGATTTTCGCGCTATGACTAAATCCTCGAAATTTGTTTGGATTTCCGAATATCGAAATTTGTTTGGATTTCCGAATATTTGAAAGCCTTTTTGATTTGCAAAAAGTAACGACTGAAACGAATGTTTTGAAACACTACTTTGGCATACACGATATTTGTACCAAAACATTGCCAAAGCGATCATGGTGAGTTCGTCTGTCAATTCAGTATAGACGGCACGGCCGAGTCAAAATCGTCGGATTTTGAATGAGGAAAGTGAATATATATATATATGGTATATATGGTATCAGAACTATTAGGGATCGTTTCCATTAATCGTTTTTTCTTCAGTCGCGATTTTTCTTCAATTTTCTCGATTGAAAAACGATCAATCGCGAATCAGTCGCGAGGATATCGAGAAAAAAAATGAGAAAAAACGATTGAACCTTTTCTGGAAAAAACCATTCTCTCGCGATATCGTTTTTGAATCGTTTACCCATGCGCGATCCGTTCTTGATCCCGAATCTTCAATCGCGAGAGAATCGTTTTTTTTCAAGGCGCGAGAGAATCGTGAGGCGGGGTGATATTTGACACATAGGCCGTGTTGCCGTCGTACGCCGCTCTATCCGCGAACTGGGAACTACATGTAATGTTGATTGCGGATTTGTCGATGGAAAAACCTATATTACTATACTGTATAAATGCGTAAGATAACCGAATAATATATATGATTCACGATCTATAGTCTCCTACAAGCCGAAGTAGGGCGTATGCTGGAAATATCTTTTCATATTCCTGTACCATGCTTCCTGTGACGCTCGCGCTCAGATTTACTCTGGCGAAGCGTAAATGACAAAATTACATGTTTATTCAATAATCGTGTGAGTCGACAATGTATTAATGATACAGGATGATAGTCACAATATCTTGTTTTGTAAATACCGGGTACAGGTCATAAGTGGATTTGAGTTCGTTGATTGCATTATCAGAATGATTACGGCTCAGGCTTGATAGAGGTGTGAATGGGCGCATGGCGATAACCCAGAACAGCTTGCCCTCCAGCCGAGAATTTCTAGGTTAATTAAGGTGAAAAATAGTGTAATTAAATATGTATATTTTGTTATAGTAAAACATACATTAGGAAAGGGTATCCATTCATGTTTTGGTACAGTTTTAAACTATTGAGATGTGAATAAGTTCAAAAAATCACCATCAAGTTAATTTTATTTATTATAAGAATATTCGCGGCAGTGATTTCATATTTATATCAAATACATATCTTTTTGATTGAATCGCATATAACGGTTGGATTCGCATATGTACAATACTTTTTATTTTAATTTTATATTTTGATAAATGAACTATGAATGATTCCAAAGGGAAGCTCAAGCCAAAAACCAACTGAATGTTATATAATTTCATCTCTTACTGGATTAACCAGTTGTGAAAATTTTTACAAATAGCCCGCGCTATATATTAATAATTAAGTGCTTGCGAAGACTCAAAAGCCCCGTATGACAATGTTATATTCAATACAGCGCCATCTATCTACACAAGGAAAATGGTGATCGTAGGACAAAAAACCACGCGTACAGCGAAAATCTGATGAATCAACTCAAAATTTCAGCCCGCACAGATGCCCAAAACGTTCACGAAAAATACTACACAAGAAATCTGGAATAATACCAGCTTTAAAACACAGAAATACCCAAAATAATAGACGAAATTGCAAGTGCAAATGACCCAATCTGACCATATCCGGGCCTGTGTCCCGTACAAAATATATGTAAATATGAAGTTATAATTATATGCATAACCATTATTCCTATGTATATATATAGATATTTTTTTCAATTTCTTTCAATATCCCCATCGTATCTATATAACCGCCAACTGTACAGAAACACGCTATAGTTTTACACTAGGCAAAGAATGGAAAAGGAAGAAGAAAAAATGATCGAACTTTATATAGTCTGACTGAAGTGTTAGAAACTCGAACGTATATGCGGGTCAGTCAGGCTGAACCAATGGCGTACTACTTTCGGCTATAATCCTCAATCGTTTTTTTTTTCAATCGTTTATATTTTCTCGATTAAAAAGCGATTGAATCGCGATATCGCTTTTTATTCGCGAGAATTTTCTCGATTGAAAAACGATTGCCAACAGAAAAAAAAAACCATTCGAACACCGATCGCGAATGAATCGTTTATTTTGAAGAAAAAAAACCATTCCCTCGCGCCTTGGAAAATCGCGACTTCGAGAAAATTTGACGAAATAAACGATTCATTCGCGAACGATAATTGGAAACGGTGCCTTACGCAATCCCTACAATTGTGGGTTAAGTTGAAAACTACTTCCCTTGGCATAAAAACACTGGCAGATGGCGCTTTTTTTTCTACAATTACCACTATCTCCGCTGATATGTCATTCACTGTATTATTGCCACTGCCGCAGGTTTTGACTACAATGTAGTCATTTCTCACTTGTTTTTTTACTTCTGGCAAATCTGTGTTCAATAAATTATTTCCAGTAGGAATATGCCGTCCAGCTAGCGTAATTGATAGGAAAGAACAAATTGGTACAATTTCTCACACAACGGGTGACATGTCAGATAGCTCACCTGCACGTAAACAGTCCAGTAAATTCATGTCACGAGAGTGATATTATATATATTATGTATTATATTGCAACCACTCGCCTGACTTTCAAATACCCTCTCCTAAATATTTTGACGTGAGCTATTTTTAGCTCGCGCACTAATTCTAAACACGAAGCCCTGGGGAAGGAGTATATTATAAAATGGTTTGAGTTTCGCTGTCGCATTCGAGTAACCCAACTCGGCCAACTTTTCCGGATCTCGATCCAATTTCTCTTTTGAGAAATGTGCAGAGCATATTATGTGCTATATTTTGATGGCTCAAATCCTACACGACGGCAATAATGCACCCAATTTTTCAGACGGATTGTCTCCACGGGAAACGAGAAAAAATTCATCCCACCTTTTTTCTGCTCGTTTGTAGAACCGTAGGCGGCACAATACGGCATCTTGGAGTCAATTAACACTGCTGTTTATAAGGCGGTAGTATTCTCGAGTCGAATTGTGAAGAATTCCACAAAATCGGGTCCACAAAATCACAGTTCAGATAAAGCCGATAATTGGATTTGTCACAGCTGATTAACTCTCTCCCAGTATGTAATCCATACTAAATTGCTACCTGTCATTAGCGAGCTATCGCGTCTGTAACGTTACAGATTCGCGGCCTCGCTTTCATTCCACAAATATGCATATCTGACTTGGAGCTAATAGAGCTGCCAAAAAGGCTTAAATACGCCCACAGGGGACTAGGAAGAAATTTTTTAAAAAATTCTTAGTTAAGTACTAACTCTTCTGACACATATTCCAGAGAGAAAAGAAATATTGATAAAAATCCTTTAAACGCTTCTTTGGCCGTGGTCTTCGCCTTGAGCGTGAGTAGTAGGGAGCAAGCATCTAAAGTCAACTTTTGCCGGGGGAGGTAACTCTTGGTGGCCACAGGTGGCGTTGTGGTTATGGATTGCATCAGCATTGGCTGGGTGCCAAGGTTTGACCCCTATAGTTCCGGCAACTTTTGACCTTGTATTCTTCCGCGTTGATGCGGTCTGGTGGTGATGCGGTTTGCCTCCGCGGACAGAAAATAGTCCCACGGGGAAAAATGCATGGAATGCATGTAAAGCAACTCCGAGTAGGGATGACAATTTCATTCTGTATATTTCGCTATTAGTTATAGCATCTTCAGCAGTGAACAAAGTTACAAACAGCTCTATACGTACAGTATATATACAAGGTATAATGTGATACCTTGTATATATACTGTACGTATAGAGCTGTTTGTAACTTTGTTCACTGCTGAAGATGCTATAACTAATAGCGAAATATACAGAATGAAATTGTCATCCCTACTCGGAGTTGCTTTTCTTCTCTATTATTGGAAAATCAACAGTGGTTCCAATGGATGCATGTATGGACCCTGGGATGTACTGTACATGTAAGTACTAGAGTCCTAGTGGGAATTGAATCCCGGTCGCTTCATCTAGAGGCCGACGCTCTACCATTAAGCCACGAGTTATGGGCTACAAACCAAGGTTGAAAATAGCATATATATGTCTACCATATGGCCCATACTGGCCCACTGGCCAATGTTGAACCTAATGGGAAATTTACTCCTGGTCATTGCGATATGGGTTGTTTGGTTTTGTTTTTGACGTCTCGCCACGAAAAATACGACGGGCAGGGTCCCGAAGCCATTGGTTGAAATTTTTTTTAAAAACGCGCATGCGTAGTGGGTAAATAGTGCTGGGTGGACGTTTTGGGGTCTAGGTGAGCCCCTAGTGGGCCGATTGGGTCGAGTGAGGTATCAATGTGAAGCATACGTGAGGGAGCATCCGACGGGCTGGGTGTGACGTGGAACCGACGTCATTCTGCGCATGCGCGGTAGACAAAGGGTATGGAAATAGACGTTTTGGGGTCGAGGTGGGCCAATAGTGGTCCGATGGAGTCGTATGAGGTATCAATGTGAAGCATACGTGAGGGAGCATCCGCCTGGACTAGTGTGTCGTCTGTGTTCAACATTCTGCGCAAGCACAGACAGGGAATTGTGGGACAAGGGTATGGAAATATACGTTTTGGGGTCTAGGTGGGCCACTCGTGAACCGATGGAGTCGAGTGAGGTATCAATCTGAAGCATACGTGAGGGAGCATCCGACGGGCTGGATGTAATGTGGAACCGACGTCATTCTGCGCATGCGCGGTAGACAAAGTGTATGGAAATAGACGTTTTGGGATCGAAGTGGCCCACTAGTGGTCCGATGGAGTCGTATGAGGTATCAATGTGAAGCATACGGGAGGGAGCATCCGCCTGGACTAGCGTGTCGTCCGTGTTCAACATTCTACGCATGCGCAGATAGGGAATTGTAGGAAAAGGGTATGGAAATAGACGTTTTGGGGACTAGGTGGGCCACTCGTGGGCCGATGGAGTCGAGTGAGGTATCAATGTGAAGCATACGTGAGGGAGCACCCGCCTGGACTAGTGTTTCGTTCGTTTACAACATTCTGCGCATGCGCAGACAGGGAATTGTGGGAAAAGGGTATGGAAATAGACTTTTGGGGTCTAGGTGGACCACTCATGGTCCGATGAAGTCGAGTGAGGCATCAGTGTGAAGCATACGTGAGGGAGCATCCGCCTGGACTAGTGTTTTGTTCGTTTTCAACATTCTGCGCATGCGAAGACAGGGAGTTGTGGGAAAAGGGTATGGAAATAGACGTTTTAGGGTTTAGGTGGGCCACTCGTGGTCCGATGGAGTCGAGTGAGGTATCAGTGTGAAGCGTTCGTGAAGGAGCATCCTCCTGGACTAGTGTGTCGTCCGTTTTCAACATTCTGCGCATGCCGAACAGGAAATTGTGGGAAAAGGGCATTGGAAGGAACGTTTTGGGGTCTAGGTGGGCCACTAGTGAGCCGATGGAGTCGAGTGAGATACCAATGTGAAGCACACGTGAGGGAACATCCGACTGAGTGGATGTGGATGTGCGCACGCATCTGTGGTGTACCCGCTGTCCATGTATTCTGTGCATAACCATGCACCACATGTACTATGTCCATGTATTCTGCGCATATCCATGCACATGCACTATGTGCCTGTACATGTACTATTTGGCTGTACATGTAATCCATTCATGTAGATGTACTCTGTCAATACACATGTTCCTTGTCCATGTAAATGTGCTGTGTGCATGTCATTCTACATGTACTCTGTTCACGTCCATGTATACATACTTTATTCAAAGCCATGTACATACTCTCTGTCCATGTCGCTATATAGCTGAAATATTTGCGGAATGCGACGTTAAACCTCAATTCTCTCTCTCTCTCTCTCAATGAGCATGTGCTCTGTACAATGTCGCATGATGTAGACCGGTGAGAGAACAACAACAACAAGGATGACAAGGCAATCGTTTTATTATCCCCTCCAGTACATCATACCCATGCTGGGGGAGCCGCGCTGGGTATGTTTACAATATAAGTAGCCTCTTGTCCAATCAGAGGCCGCCATTTGGCACTGCATCTGTCATACTCGTTCTTGCCCGTTAGATGTATTCTCAGCTGCTCTTGTCCAATCAGAAGTAGCCATTTCAGAAAGTTCTACCTTCGGCCATGTTCGCTCTGAACCGTTTGTTCTAATCGTCATCGGGCAGGCCAGGATTCCGTTGAGGCAACATATCCTCAGATACTTGTTTGCGCATCCTGAGTATCTATCAGTGCATGGGTGAATACATTCATCCGATGGGAAGATTCCGTAATTTGGTCACGAAGAACGTAACATTGGTGACCCTCTCCACTATCGACTTGGTGTTGGGGCGCTGTTGTTGGGCCCATTCCAAGACATCCAATTGGTCCGCTTGGTCCAGCATCGTCTCTAGCGACGCCGGTTAATGATGGTAAACGGTTGGTCGTACACTTGGTTGTTACTGCTCGGGTTAACGTATCGGACTTGGTCTGTCGCCTCATGCTGCAGCACATAACCAAACGCCAGATTTAATTTGAAGGACGTAGCATGGTCATTGAAGATGGCTGCCACGTAGCTACGTAGACGGGCGAGGTCGGTCAGTCGGAAATTGTAGATATCTTGAATAGGGCGATGACGGTGGAAACAGTGCCGTATAATGGGCCAATGGCGCCGATGGATGTCATTCACTGGATGGTCTTCGTGTAACAGATCGCTAGGAACATCCACCGCATCTTCCAGAAAATGTTCGTTGTTGTCAGGCGTATGACTCGAAACAGTAATGCTAGGGACCGGCTGGATATCTAGGCTCTTCTGAACTGTGGGTATAGGCGGGCTCTCCGTGATCGCATCAACAATGGCATTCGTCTCCCCGGGCTCATCTTCACTAGGTCTGACCTTCCTGGGTGCCTCTTTAGTGGGAAGTTGTCGCTCATACCGTGGTGACGGACCATGAATCAAACGCTGATGCCGTCTTAACTGACTGGGTCGTTTGAAGAGTTGACCACATTCATTACATTGTTCCATCGGGCCCTCGTGGAGTGAGCGTTCGTGGCGCAGTAAAGCATCTTCCCGATTAAATGACCGTGCGCAAGTTATACAAGTATACCGTGAGCCGTTGTGGATGGAGGACTCGTGCCGTCGCAAATCTTCTGGGCGAGTAAATGGCTTCAGGCAGGTCGAACAAGAGAACATGTCGGTTGCGTATCAGAAAATGCTGAACATTCCCACCTACCGCCACTTTTATAAGCCCGCAGCCCACAAGAACTCTCCTGCGTTGTTCTTCCCACCAATCAGCGCATCGATGTCCTGTACACTCGGATGCGCACTTGTCACATGTCTACGTACACACCGTAACATGTAACTGAACCGTTTGTTCTAATCGTCATCGGGCAGGCCAGGATTCCGTTGAGGCAACATATCCTCAGATACTTGTTTGCGCATCCTGAGTATCTATCAGTGCATGGGTGAATACATTCATCCGATGGGAAGATTCCGTAATTTGGTCACGAAGAACGTAACATCGGTGACCCTCTCCACTATCGACTTGGTGTTGGGGCGCTGTTGTTGGGCCCATTCGAAGACATCCAATTGGTCCACTTGGTCCAGCATCGTCTCTAGCGACGCCGGTTAATGATGGTAAACGGTTGGTCGTACACTTGGTTGTTACTGCTCGGATAAACGTATCGGACTTGATCTGTCGCCTCATGCTGCAGCACATAACCAAACGCCAGATTTAATTTGAAGGACGTAGCATGGTCATTGAAGATGGCTGCCACGTAGCTACGTAGACGGGCGAGGTCGGTCAGTCGGAAATTGTAGATATCTTGAATAGGGCGATGACGGTGGAAACAGTGCCGTATAATGGGACAATGGCGCCGATGGATGTCACTCACTGGATGGTCTTCGTGTAACAGATCGCTAGGAACATCCACCGCATCTTCCAGAAAATGTTCGTTGTTGTCAGGCGTATGACTCGAAACAGTAATGCTAGGGACCGGCTGGATATCTAGGCTCTTCTGAACTGTGGGTATAGGCGGGCTCTCCGTGATCGCATCACCAATGGCATTCGTCCCCCCGGCCTCATCTTCACTAGGTCTGACCTTCCTTGGTGCCTCTTTAGTGGGAAGTTGTCGCTCATACCGTGGTGACGGACCATGAATCAAACGCTGATGCCGTCTTAACTGACTGGGTCGTTTGAAGAGTTGACCACATTCATTACATTGTTCCATCGGGCCCTCGTGGAGTGAGCGTTCGTGGCGCAGTAAAGCATCTTCCCGATTAAATGACCGTGCGCAAGTTATACAAGTATACCGTGAGCCGTTGTGGATGGAGGACTCGTGCCGTCGCAAATCTTCTGGGCGAGTAAATGGCTTCAGGCAGGTCGAACAAGAGAACATGTCGGTTGCGTATCAGAAAATGCTGAACATTCCCACCTACCGCCACTTTTATAAGCCCGCAGCCCACAAGAACTCTCCTGCGTTGTTCTTCCCACCAATCAGCGCATCGATGTCCTGTACACTCGGATGCGCACTTGTCACATGTCTACGTACACACCGTAACATGTAAAAACTTGTAACAAAATGTATTATACCATATCTGTCCGGAATTATTGGACGTCATCGGTAGGAATAGTAGCGAAAGCGGGCAGTTTGGGGAAGTGAAGGGAGGTATTTGGTGTAGAGATGGACCACTATTGGTCCGAAAGCGTCGGGGGGGTCATCTTGTAGCCTTCGGGGTGAAGACCGCGACTTGAGGGATGGGCACAGCATCTGTGACGTCATTGGTGACGTCATCAAATTGGGCCCGACCAATATAAAACTTGGCACCCAGCCAATTGGATGAGTGCCAACGGAACCCGGATGTTGGCATCCAGTCAATTATAAAACTTGGCACCCAGTCAAGACTGATCCAATCCTGTATGTGCAGACCCTACAGGGCGGACACCCAGCCAATTATAAAACTTGACACATCGTGGTATAGACCACGATGTGAGGGATGTCCACGTCATCTGGGACGTCATTGGTGACGTCATCAGTAGGAGTAATAGACAAAGTGGGCATTTTGAGGGTGTGAAGGAAGGTGTTTGGTGTAGAGATGGACCATCCGCGGTCCGAATGCGTCGTGCGTGATGTCATCTTGGTGAAATAGCTCAGAAGCGCTGATTTTCTAGATATTCCATGGAATTGTCACTAATTCTTCGAAATGCAGTGACGCCCGTCAACACCCATCTCAACGCCTTAGCATAACGCCTTAACGCCATGATATAGACAGATGAGAGAAAAACAACAACAACAACAATGATGAGATCAATCACTTTGATACCCCTCTAGTACATTATACCTACGTTATATGAGTCGCGTTATGGACGTTTACAATTTTCGTAGGCTCTTGGCCAATCAGAAGTCATCGTTTGAGAAAGTTTAATCGGCGGCCAGAATCGCTTTGGCCTAAGTTTCGTCGAGCAGGCCAGGATACTGTAACGGCACCATGTCCTGAAACAATTGTTTGTGCATTTGGGATGTAGTAAGTAAAGTGGTCATTCCTGGTGTGTGCAGGGCTATATTTGAGAGATTGAGGTTCTATATCTCATCCAAAGATGGCGTGTAGGGCGTCATCTTGAAGCTCTCGTGGTGTAGACCAGAGTGATTTCCATATCATCTGTGACATCATTGGTGACGTCGTCAGTACGCGTGGTAGCGGGAAATTTTGATTAGTCGATCAATACATATGGAATGTTGGGGGACACGAGTTAATCCCTATATGTACAGACACCACCACACACCACTATTACCACCACCACACACCAGTTCTACCACCACCACCACCACACACTACCACACACACTACCACACACCACCACCACTACCACCGGGCGTTCGTCAACCCGGGGCGCCACCTGTCTTGTGACAACTTCCGGTTCAC
>JAVTVY010030185.1:0-13315 GCA_036873755.1 Hanleya hanleyi | reverse complement strand
TCAGAGCATTTCCATCATAGCTCTAGATTTGTATCTAATACCGCTTATGCCGGTGCTAGGGGTCGTGTGGTCATATCATCCAAGTTGCCACATGAACAGGTACAATAAAAGCGTACCTGGGATACAACGCATATCACGAATCGTGAGATTCTTGGTATGTGCTTTAGAATAGGTTAACCGGAAGACTATACTGTGAAGTCATGTGGCTTTGTCTGTTTGTCGGCACCTCTTCCCACTTCCCTGATATGTGTTGTAATTTTTACCTGTATATGGCGAGATTCTGCTGGTGGACGTTTCGTCCCCGAGGCCCGCCCCCTGTACAGACCTTTTGGTCTGTGATATATGTTGACATTTGTGGGAAGTTTTTTTTTTTTTTTTTTATAATCTTTTTATTTCATTTGGAATATATATTACACATATACAGATTCACTCTTCTCTCACACTCACTCATGCACATTATGTCTATATATATTACTATACTTACATATGTCTATAAATATAACTATACTGCACTTCCTTTCATTGCACAAATTATTAAAAGATATATAGATATAAGAGCAATATATATGCATGCACAAGCAACATCGCACTGAATATTTTATTTTTCAACACACTGATCATGTTTTGAATATATTTTGAAACAGGGCCCATTTTTTATTGAATTTGTCTACTCTGTTGTCTTTATACGCCGTGTATTTTTCAATTGAAAACTGGTCCGAAAATATACAGAGAAGTGATTTGAAATGAGCTCTGTATTTGAGAATTTATTATTGTAAATATATTTTTTGTCAAAAGCATCAGTGTGTTGATAGCACATTGGTGTTAAATGCCATCATTTTCATCTGATGACGATACAGCTCACCAATCCCCAGTGTACGAGTTGTCACAGCGAAACAGCTCACCAATTACCAATATACGAGTTGTCAGAGCATTTCCATCATAGCTCTAGATTTGCATCGAATACCGCTTATGCCGGTGCTAGGGGCCGTTTGGTCGCATCATCCAAGTTGCCACATGAACAGGTACAATAAAAGCGTACCTGAGATACAACACATATCACGAATCGTAAGATTCTTGGTATGTGCTTTAGAATAGGTTAACCGGAAGACTATACTGTGAAGTTATGTGGCTCTGTCAGTATGTCTGCACCTCTTCCCACTTCCCTTATATGTGTTGTAATTTTTACCTGTATATAGCGAGATTCTGCTGGTGTACGTTTCGTCCCCGAGGCCCGCCCCCTGTACAGACCTTTTGGTCTTTGATATATGTTGGCATTTGTGGGAAGTTGATGCTGGGTCCATATCGGGCCTTACAGACTAGTCTTTTGTGTTAAATGCCGTCATTTTCATCTGACGACGATACAGCTCACCAATCCCCAGTGTACGAGTTGTCACAGCGAAACAGCTCACAAATTACCAATATACGAGTTGTCAGAGCATTTCCATCACAGCTCTCTAGATTTGTATCTAATACCGCTTATGTCGGTGGTCATATCATCCAAGTTGCCACATGAACAGGTACAATAAAAGCGAACCTGAAATACAACACATCACATATCGTAAGATTCTTGGTATGTGCTTTAGAATAGGTTAACCGGAAGACTATACTGTGAAGTCATGTGGCTCTGTCAGTATGTCGGCACCTCTTCCCACTTCCCTTATATGTGTTGTAATTCAGTTTTTGAAGATATCTTTTGTAATGTTTAACCAGCTTCTGTAGACTTTTAGTAGCCCAATTTTAATTTATCAGTCCAATGCCGAAATCAAAGTCAGAGTCTCGCTGAGCTGGTTTGAAGAAGCTGTTCATATTCTCAACTCTCCCTCCCAAAATCACTTATACGAAGTCTTTAGTCAAATGCTCCTCTAGTAAGCCAATGTGGTCCAGGCACTGTAATAGCTGATATAATACCTTGACCAGACGAGAGAATTCCGAAAATGTCTGATTGTCGGTATTTTTGGGGGGTCGAATGGTTGGACTGACGTTGTCTACGAAATGTCTGTCCTTTGTTTTTAGGGCCGTAATTCCTGGCCATTTTTGTCTGAATAATTTAGAGATGCAGCCGAAATTAATTGTGAGGTAGAACAAAATTCATTTAGACGAGTGTTGAAAGTGATTAAAGTCTGGAAAAGAAGAAACGGTTAGTAGGGAATAGATCTAAAATATGTGACTACAGTATACTATACTATAAACAGTAACTACATATACTATACAGTGAGATATTCACCAGCACTATAATAATCACTATATAGGAATGCTAAACAAAAATGTAACTGAACTAAAGCGTGT
Organism: Hanleya hanleyi; assembly: GCA_036873755.1. Lineage (NCBI taxonomy): Eukaryota > Metazoa > Mollusca > Polyplacophora > Lepidopleurida > Hanleyidae > Hanleya > Hanleya hanleyi. The sequence goes on along the minus strand of JAVTVY010030185.1, from coordinate 11,029 downwards.
TCAAACAATTTGTCAACACAGAGATACCCGCGTAAGCAGATAGAACCTGGAAGGTAAATATGGTATTAATGCTAAGCACTGAAAAGCTCAACTAAAATATTACTACACTAAAGCATGTATGACTTAACTAAAGCATGTTCAACTTAACTAAAGCATAAAGAAATAATTTGTCCACAAAAAGATATCTGCGTAAGCAGATAAAACTCTGAAAGGTAAATATGGTATTAATTAGAAGCATAAAAGTAATCTTACAGTCAGGCCAAAGTTTACACCGTCGCTGGCTAGAATATTTTCGGGTATGGGTGCCCGTCTTCAGTAACCAAAAAACAAGTCTGAAGACTCCCGGAAAATGTTCCCATTTTATATCCTCAAGCTTGTGTACACCAGGGTCCCATGTAGTGATTAGGCAGTGACACATGTTTCTCAAATACAATTATTTTAATAACAATATCTAGATAAAAGTTGACTTAAGATAATCCCAGTTGAAAGTCACTCTATAAGCATTCTAAATACAGATTTGTTGGCACCACTTGCTTCTACAACGGTTTTGTCAGCAGGTGGGCATAGGATCAATGGTCCACATCCACAATGATTAGTGTTTTGACTAGACCATGTCATTGTAATCAGTGAGAGAAACATCAAGCGTTAATTGTTTACCGTGAGACTATTGTTCACTTAACAAATCTCAAATGAACCGGTCATGATTCAAAGAGAGATCATGTGCATTGTTGAAACTGGGTTGGGTATCAAAATACCCAGTGATCACGCAGTTACTAAAATAATCAAAACAATCAGTGTACATGCAGCATTGATATGAGATACTGAGTACCTATCCGAGATAACAGACATGTTCCGACGGTGTTGTGTGAAATAGACAATGCTGGGTTTTATAGAAAGAATTTAGAAGCCTGGCACTGGCATGTATGTATTTTATGTGAGTATGAAGGCACTGGCACAGGGGTGTATTACACAAAAGTCATTTCCTAAAAATCGTTCCTAGAGACAAGTTTCTGATGGTTTAAAAGGCTGCTATAGTTTAGCTTATGCCATGGCAGTAAATCTTATGTACTTTAGAATAGGTTAACCGGAAGGCCGTGTGGTCATATCATCCAAGTTGCCACATGAACAGGTACAATAAAAGCGTACCTGAGATACAACACATCACGAATCGTTAGATTCTTGGTATGTACTTTAGAATAGGTTAAGCGGAAGACTATACTGTGAAGTTATGTGACTTTGTATGTCGGCACCTCTTCCCACTTCCCTTATATGCGTTGTAATTTTTACCTGTATATGGCGAGATTCTGCTGGTGGACGTTTCGTCCCCGAAGCCCGCCCCCTGTACAGACCTTTTGATCTTTGATATATGTTGGCATTTGTGGGAAGTTGATGCTGGGTCGACATCGGGCCTTACAGACTAGTCTTTTGTGTTAAATGCCGTCATTTTCATCTGACGACTATACAGCTCACCAATCCTCAGTGTACGAGTTGTCAGCGAAACAGCTCATCAATTACCAATATACAAGTTGTCAGAGCATTTCCATCATATCTCTCTAGATTTGTATTTAATACCGCTTATGCCGAAGCTAGGGGCCGTGTGGTCATGCCATCCACGTTGCCACATGAACAGGTACAATAAAAGCGTACCTGAGATACAACACATATCACGAATCGTTAGATTCTTGGTATGTACTTTAGAATAGGTTAACCGGAAGACTATAGTGTGAATTCATGTGACTTTGTCAGTATGTCGGCACTAATTCCCACTTCCCTCATATGTGCTGTAATTTAAAACAGTAGGAAAGTGATCACTTCCACAAAGGTCATGTACAGACCAAGAAAATTCTTCGAGTATAGGAAGGTCGCAAAGTGAGATATCTAAAGCTGAATAGGTTCTACGAGCTGTGGAAAATTAAAAATAAAAAATACATTAAAAATACACAAAGAATTATTTGATATAAAATCTTCAAGAACTTTTCCTTTACTAATCTCTTCTTTGGCCAAACTCGTCTGCAGTTCCATTGGAGGAGGGTTGGAGACTGAGCCATTTTCAGTCTATATAAATAAATAGCACACAAGAGTACACACACGCTTTCTGTCTGAATTTAGACCAGCTCGAGCTGTTATTTTGACTGACTCACTTAGCTCTCTCCAAGCAATGATTCATTTTATCTGGAATAAATCCTGTCCCGTTTTATTTGAAATTTTACATGTATATACAACGCTATTTCACCAAGGCATTCATATATCATTTGCTTGGATTCCATCTCATGTGGGTATACCGGGGAATGAGCAGGCAGATATGCTTGCTAAACAAGCCCTAAATTTGGCAAATATTACATCTCCCCTCAAGCTATCTATACCTGAGGTAATATCAATGCTCAAACCTCGGTTTATCCGCATGTGGCAAGACGACTGGGACAGCTCAAATAAGGGACGTTTTTATTATTCTTTCAATCCTTCTGTTATTTTATCTCACGATTTTACTCTATCATGCCGACGTTCGGAAGTTTTATTTTTAAGGACGCAGTCTGGTCATTTACCTACGAATTCATATTTACATCGATTTAAGCTCCATGAGACGGGTTTATGTGATGAATGTTTAGTTGAGGATACTATTCCTCATTTATTGTTTTACTGTTCTCGTTATGATAATGAACGTTTTAGATTTTATGATCATCTTTTACAGGCAGGTGTTTTTAACCCGTCCATGGAGACTGTTTTAAACCAACTAGAAACCGTGGTAAGGTGTATCAGGCTGTCGCCGATTTTAATTATTTAATCGGCATGTGATGTGTATTTAATACGTTTTGCATGTGTCTCAGCGTCTTGGCTATTGTGATGTCAACTTTTATTTCGTATATATTTATCTACTATCTGTGATAAGCATGTGACTTATATTTAACCCTTGTATTGATTTTATTGTATGTTTTGCATGTGTTTTATTTTATTTAATATAAATTCATGTGGTAACTTTTTGGCCATTATACATTTTAAATTAAATTAATCTATGAATGTAATTTTATTTAATGTTGTGCTCTTTTTATACTCTGATTATATTGGTTACTATAATAGTACATGCATATAATTGTAAATTTGATAGACTAGAGTTCTAATTTATTAGTGGGTAAAATGTTCCTCTACTTGATAAAAGAGCTTTATTTTAAATGATATCTCTGCTCGTTCTGATTGGATATCAGTGTCTGAGGATACCATGTGGTCCTCATTCACGGTGTTCATCAGGAGGAGTAGAGATGTTATGTTACATCGTTTTTAATAACCACTCAAGTACTCTTGTCTAAATCAATATGATGACTTTATTGTTAATTGAAAATAAAATATGCATGTGCTGTTTGGGCCTTTATAATTAAGTTATATATTTCTGATAAATAGGGTCGTTGTTTTGTTATATGCATGCTGGTTGTTTCTATATTATCTTTTAAAGTAATACCTCCCCTTCTTACACAATAACGCCTTTGGAGCCTCAATATACATGTTTATATATCACATTGTCCATCTTTTAAAAACACAGTATTTCTTTTAAAATCAAACGTAAAGTATTTATTTTATATACTGAAGTAATGTTTTAATTGACTCTTTTTTTTTAAAGCAAACTCAATGGCATGGCCTACATCATCCAACTTAGGATGGGAGGCCACACATTCAAAATCTGTCTGTCTGTCTGTCTGAGTGCACACACTAGGAAATAGAGTGTCATCTTAGCCATTATGAACGTTTAATTAAAAATCTTCTCCTCTGGCATTTCTGTTCTTTTTCTTCTGTTCAAATTTCTTTTTCGACCTCTGGTTTAAGGAAGTCTTGTCGGGTCGCTTATTATCACAAGGTTGATCCATGTGCTCAACGGCCGCGTTTTTGTCTGAGGAAAGGTTTATAGGTGTATCTGTGTTGAGAATGGAGTTATCAACTTCTTCTTCACCTTGATTTTCATCTTCCATGAATATCTCATTGCTAGCTTGATCCTCATCGGAAGCGAAGTTCACAGGTGTATCCGTTTCAGAAATAAAACCAACATCTTCATCTTCACCTTCTTCATCCACTGAGGGCAGCTCATTTTTAGCATCATCTCTGGTGAGCTCAGCAACCACATTTTCATATGGGGTGAAGTTCAAGTCCCCACCAGAAAGCACAGGTGGATCTACTGAGGGTAGCTCATTTCTAACATCATCTTTGGTGAGCTTAGCACACACATCATCTGCGGTGAAGTTCGAGTTACCACTAGAATGTACAAGTGTAGAACTAATGTCTTCATCTTCACCTCCTTTCCCATCTTCACCTCCTTTCCCATCTACTAAGGGCAGCTCATCTCTAGAATCATCTGTGGAGCTCGGTTTCGACAACAGCATCCGAACGCACAGATGAATTTCCAATACGACTGCCGTCTACATCAAGTGCAGTAACAACATTGCTGGGCATTTGACTATCATTGACAATGCTGTTGTTCTCCAAGCCGGACAGAGATCCAACAGTTTGAAGAGTTTCTGGATCTACAATCCTCTCATACTCATTTTCTTTAGACTGCTGATTATGAAGTCAACTTTCCGGACTTTCATCTACCCTATTTCTCTTGGGGGGGGGGGGTTGGACCAGGAATATCAAAGGAATTATCAATATCATCCTCCTCAGAGAGAGCTGAAAATCTATTTGAGCTGTTGGGAACATTTTCCGCTTCCTCTGTGCTCTTTTTACTTTTCCTTTGTCTAAGCTTAGAATTCCTCTTTGAGGTCTTGCCATCCGGTCTTACAATTGACCAAATGCTATCACCAACGCTTTCAGGTTGCTCCACTTCCTGTGCGTTCATTGTCACAGAGCTCTCCGCAGCGGCGAACTTTTCCGTAACGGGAGATTGCTTCTCTGTATTGGATTGAATTCCAGTCACATATTATGAAGCAGTCCGGTTTTTTCTGTCAGTCGGACCTTCTGAGTTTTCACGAGTTTTGCATTCCCGTTTTTTGTGGCCTGGCTGTCCACAACTCAGGCATTTATTCTTAAATGGACAATCCCAAAACCTGTGATTTTCATCTCCGCAGGTGTAACAGGTTTTAACCTGACCTTTATACCAAACAGGAAGTCTGAACTCTCCAAACATAACTGTGGAGGGAGGAGTGGTTTTGATGCCAGACATCCACACCTTCCTACTCCCAGTTTTGAAATCCCTGTCAAAAGTATAGTACTCGTGGAAAATGTCATGAACTTTACAATATTTCTCAAAAACATGTCTGATGTCAGTGTGTGGTATCTCCAAAGGGCATTTTGTTCTGACAAGTACTTTTGTGGGTGTAATCTCCTCAAAGTGACCGCACTGATCTTGGAAATCCAAGATACCGTTTGAGAGGAGAACATCTCTGGCTTGTTCATTTTTTAGTGTCACAATCCAGAGATCCTTTGTCACCTGCGCTACTCCATCAAGGACTTTCGGCCCTGACCCGACAGACTCTTTTAAATCACGCCAAATATCAATCGGCTTAGCGGCATTCAGCCCCAAAAGTCTAAGGCTCAGTGTCTGTGTGCCATAGCACTAACAAATAATTATCGACTCCCACCAGGGAGCTCCAGAAAAGATTCATTCGAACAAATAAACAATAAAATAATAGCCTCCAAAGACCCAAAAGCCCCGTATGACAGTGTTATATTCAAGACAGCGCCACCCACCTACCTACAGAAGGAAAATGGTGAACTCTCACAGTTTAATTGTCCTAGCACTAAAAAAAAAATCTGAGTTATAGACTCCCACCCAGGAAGCTCCAGAAAAGATTAATTCTAACAAACAAGAAAATAATAACAATAGCCCGCGATATATCAACAGTGCCTTCAAGGAACCAAAAGCCCCGTATGATCGTGTTAGATTCAATAGAGCGCCATCTACCTACACAAAGAAAATGATGATCTAGGCACGCTGGACAATCAAAATGCCATTCTCGGGAGGTTTCGCTCTAAATTGCGATCTCCGGAGGTAAACAAGGCACAAATCCGTCCAAATTGTCGGAGTATGGCAGTTTTGGGGGCATTCAGCAAACTTTAACGCACAGATGCAGCAAAGACATAAAGGTAAGCGAAATTTTACATAGCCCACTGAGTAACCACGTTATTTATCTGTCATTTAACCTATACAGCAGTCCCCACAAAGCTGTCAAAGTCCGTATCGAAGCAAAACAATCTGGTGAGCTGGGCTGTAATTTCTCACTTCGATCGGTTTCGTGTGCGTTTTGCACTCGATTTTCAAGGCTCACGGTACACACGAAGATCATATTACTCCAGTTCATATATCAAATGAAAGCTCATGCCATCGAGAATATACTTAAGAGTTTTATTTTACCTCAAAATACATATTTTTGTCCATACGCACTGAAATAGGTTGAGTAGACATTCTCGGGAGTTAAATAAGCCATACTTCGGAGGGTGGTGCATAAATATATATTACCGATACTTAGTTTGTTGATAGTAGTCTTTTTAGCAGTTTTTTAAAAATTACTAATGACACAATTGTCGCAATTACGACAATTGTGTGATCAGCAGTTGTCATGTCGCCAGCAAATATCACAACTGCATTGTGACAATAGCAGGTGACACTAAAAAAAAAGTGGTAACGAGCATGTTTCCACTTATTTTCACAACTGAGAATCAGTAATTATTTGAGACAAACGTATATCGCACACGATGTATGACTAAATCTTTGATATACATGCAGTAGCAACTACTAATGACATAAATGTCGTAATTGCGTCATCAGTGGTCCACTCTGCTTCCAGAGTCGCCAGTTGAATGCATGCAGAGAATTACGACAGTTTTGTTATTAGCAGTAGTCACCAGCAAATGTCACAACTGCATTGCGACAATAGTAGGAGACTCTGTCACTAAAATGTGGTAACGAGCATGTTTTCGCTTATTCGCTGGAAATCAGTAATTATTTAAGGCAAACAAATATACCACATGATATATGACTAAATCTTCGATATACTTGCAATAGCAACTACTAATGACATAAATGTCCTAATTGCGTCATGTTTGGTCGACTCTGAATGAGTCGCCTGCGAATGTCGCAATTACGACATTAGCTGGCGACATGACAACGACACAGTTGTGTCATTAGTAATTGCTATAAAACCTTCCTCTCGGGAACGTATCCCGGTACCATTTGATTCTGTCGCTGGAAGGCCTGTGAAAATTGCCGTTCCAAGGCACCAGCGAACTGAAACATACAAAACTATCGTTAGACTGTATTTCAAGTCCGATTCTGTAGTTTATATTTAACACGGTATATTACATTTCCAGAAATGTTAATATTATTCTTGGTAGGTTGGTTCACAGACAAGAAAATCACCGGTATTAGCAATTATGTAGGAACCAATCATTAATTAAACTAGCATTGACTGTGAATAGACTTATATCAGACATTTCATCTAACATAAGCAACGCTTGATGCAGAACTGCAACTCTCACCTAGATAGGTAGAGGAAAAAGCCAATAGTTCGGCAAAATAAACAATCTATAATATATTCGCAGAATTATAGTTCATAGTACACAGGTGTATTCAGACAGGTCACTATAGGCATGACTTCACCCCTGTGACTTTTTAATCTATTTTTTTCATTCATCAGTTTTATGAAAAAAAAAAATTTCTCCAAGAAACATTAAATCGCCACATTTTGACACGTTCCCGAATTTAATATTCCAGTTATCTAGACCATCAGTTGAACCATAATATGGAAAGATTCGCCAGACCATTTAAATATTAAAATTTACAAAATCTCGTTAATTCTAAAAAAACTCGAGTTCGGCGGAATTTAGATTTTGTGTGATAACTTGTCATTACGAACTTTTACACAACATAAAATTCCAAGGCGACTTATTGGGCAATTACCAGACATATATTATCTAGAAACATTATCGTCAAAAATACACAATATTCAATTTTTTAATTATTTCCAGATTTTGACGAAGGTTTTGATTAAAACCGTACCACAAGTGATACCTTCCAGGGAGGTAACACGTAGTTAGTTGTACGTTATACCAGTATATTCCAGTAAGTATTCGCAAAAATCGAGCACATTCAGAAAATGTCTGTTTACCTTATATACTGTCGCTGTTGTTGTAAAATAGGCAAATCGAGCACATTCAGAAAATGTCTGTTTACCTTATATACTGTCGCTGTTGTAAAATAGGCAAAATCGAGCACATTGAGAAAACATCTAAACAATGTGTCAGAAAACATCTGTTTACCTTAGTAAAACTGTCGCTGTTGTTGTAAAATAGGTGACACGGTGATGTGTGAGAACTTAACCTAGAAATATTCAGACCCATCATGAGTGCAGAAAATGTTTTAATGTGAAAGGTAATCTGAGAATAATTAAGTCAAATCTTCCCGGGATTCGCTCCATAATATGAGAGTTACAATTCTACAACTAGGAAAATACAGATGTCCTTGTACCTATATATTTTCGCTATGTTTTTTCATATTTCAAGCGCGGGCTTCTGATATTCTAACAAATTTTTATCATGACGAGATCGACGAAGGCTGGCAGGCTAGCTATACCTGTACCGTTTCAAAAGTTGTATTTCGATTTTCCGATAAATGGCCAAACAGAACCACCAAAGGAGGCATTTTCATGAAGAATTTTTATCCGTGTAGAAAAGGCGACACCTCAAACGTTTTAAGATGAACAAATGTTTGTTGTTTATGTACTATAAAATGTTTTCTGCTTTGAGGCGTTGCAGTATGTGTACAGAAAAGACTACTGTTTAGTTGCTGACTCAGAACCCACGGACAATATTTTGTGAAAATCAAAATTCCGTTTTCAACCCAACATGCAGGTAGGTCTGTTTAAAGCTTACTCATCACTGGTCATGTCGGTGTATACGAAATAATATAGATAAGACCATAGAGGGCATTAGTTTTTATTCGTATTAAATACAATTCTCGCAATGAAAACACAGCAAATGAAAATATTTCTGTTATTGTATATAACCCTCCGAAGCATGGCTTTTCTAACTCCCGAGAATGTCTACTCAACGTATTTTTAGTGTGTATGGACAAAATACGTATTTTCGGCCAAAGAAAAACGCTGAAGTACATTCCCGTTGACATAAGCTTTCATTTGATATATGATTTGAGTGATAGGATATTCGTGTGTACCGTGAGCCCTGAAAATCTACTGCAAAACGCACACCAAACCGATTGAATTGAGAAATTACAGCCCAGCTCACCAGTTTGTTTTGCTTCGATACGGACTTTGACAGCTTTGTGGGGACTGCTGTATATGTTAAATGACAGATAAATAACGTGGTTACTCGGTGGGCTATGTAAAATTTCGCTTACCTTTACATCTTTGCTGTAACTGTGCGTTAAAGTTTGCTGAATGCCAAAAAATCTGCCATACTCCGACAATTTGGAGGGATGTATGCCTTGTTTACCTCCGGAGATCGCAATTTGAAGCGAAACCTCCCGAGAATGGCATTTTGATTGTCCAGCGTGCTAGGTTAAGCCAAATGGGCAGACAAAGAAAAAACCGCCACGAACAGCGAAAATCTGACGAATCAACTCGAAATTTCACCATGCACAGATGCCAAAAACGTTCACGAAAAATACTGCACAAGAAATCTGGAATAATACCAGCTTAAAATCTCCAAAATACTCAAATATACATATATATGTATACAATTCAATTCAATTCAATTCTTTATTAGCACAGATATGCTGAGATACAGCTAAAGGCACTAACAAAACAACAAATTAGTTATCACCATCGTGACGAGAGAACAATAAGCTGGAGAATACACATTATCTTATCCTCAATACGAGTATATATATAAGAGAACGAAATAATGCATTTGAGACCTCTGTCTACAGCATAAAAGAACATAATAACTTAATGCTACTCCCCATCAGGCCTTGCCCATAATACATGTGATGTGAGATGGGTATGTATATGCAATCCAGTAGAAACTTGTCCGTGTGGTACAGATAGGTGATTCGAAAAACTGATCGCGAGAGATTTCTTCTAATCATACAAGTTTAGTCAGTATACTTGCGATTGATACACGATTTAGATACTGGAGGAAACGATTGATGGAGAAGTCTATATTAACGTGGTGGAAAATTCTGAAATCAAAGTAATTCTAGCTGATTGGTTTAAAATGTATGAAATGAGGAATCGGGCGAAGGTTTGTTCCTTTGCGTTTCGAATTCCTTCACCCGAACCATGTATCTCTGTCCGAATGAACGCTGCGTCCGACAGGCTGACAATTTTCATGAAAAACATTAGATGGCTTGTCAGTCATTAGTTATATCATATTGAAGATTACCTGAACGTGAACATTAATCGTAGCCGACATTTCCCGCTGTCAAATGTTCATTTCCCCCAGTCAAAACCCACTTCTTTCGTCATTTCCTTTTCGTTTCTTTTCAATTCCACATCGAGTTTCTTTGAAGCTGGTTTGCCGAGGTTCTTTGGTGCTTTTCTGGAATATATTATTTTTGCCAATTTCCTCGAGATCGTTTCGAACAGATGATATGAAGGCACAATGTTAAGAAAGTAAATAGTTTTTGGAAGATTGTAGATAATCATCTATAAATTTCAATATAATACACTGTATCTATCAACGCAACGCTCGGTTTCTGTGTCTCTTCCAGTTACTGTTCTAATGCAATGATCAGCTGTCATGGTCTCGCGCGGTACTATATCCGAACCATGACGTTTGGGAGTTCCTCTCAATTCAATGCCGGAAAGTAACTAAAGCTTTACCACCTGAGGGCATTTATGTCCGTCACAAATATCACTACATCCCACCATAATCACAGTATTTAGAGCAGCATTTGTCCTGACACTGGCAGCAGCTTCCGTACTCAACTACTTACTTTTCTCAGATCACTACAATCACTGTCGGAAAGTTTGCAGCTTGCTTTAGGCGGAGAGTCATAACACATTCCGAAAAAATAGACGACTTCAGTCATAATAAAATACTTTCGGGGAAATACCATCTCTTTGAAAAGACGCCACATTGAACGAACACG
>JAVTVY010030184.1:0-11972 GCA_036873755.1 Hanleya hanleyi | reverse complement strand
AAACCGAAAGCGTATTTGTGCTTATTACAGAAAATTCGTAGCTTCGAAGTCGTGTCGTTATAGAGCATCCGGCACATAGTGCGAAATGATGCAAAAAAGCGGAAAATTGTAGCAAAGAACATAGCATCCATACGATTTCTCAAAATAATATGTCAGGGCGATTTGCCAGAGTATAAACCAACCTAATAAAGTGCCATTTGATAGAATTGTAAATTATTTGTTTTATGATTCTCCTCTGTCACTCACAATAATCAGATCGTGATTAGCCCTTTGTCTCATGATCACAAGTTAATGATTACAATCATCTCGTCGTTATGTGCAGGGGTTAAGGCGTATACTGTCTCAATGCTGTCCGAACATAAGCTAGGCATATACTTGTCACACTGTTGAGGTTTCCGACTCATCAGTTTTGAAAAAAATCGTGTCAGCAGTCACTCATCTGCCACAAGTCAGTTTTGATTCCAGGCTATATAAACCGTGACGGCCGTGCTTAATCATATCGCAATCATTTTGCAATACAGAAAAGTCAACCAATTGTCCAGAACAAAATTCCTGACATGGAGAACCACGCCAAATTGTATGCTGGTCTTGAAAAAGCAGAATCATCCTTTCAGAGAGCCTGTGAGCAGATCGTCTTTCTCAACAAACGGCTAGAAGAGTTACAGCAGCGTTACGACAAGGCAAATAGAGAGGGTCGTAAATCATTCCGTTACAACCTCCGCCTACAAATAGCAGCTGGGGAAGGCCTTCGGAATACGTTCTATGAATACGCCTGCAACAAAGCTGACCTGGTGACAAGTCTTCGGTGTACGCTGTATGGACCAGAAGCTGTGGATGACATGCTTGAAGAGATGGAAATGGACGAGGAAAATGTCTGATCATTGAAATCTTATGATTTTGAAAGAAAACAAAAGGCTCTTTTCAGAGCCACTCACTTTCTTTCGAAAGAGGACTTCAAACTAAGCACACAATTAATATATAGCATTTATACATCAATTGCCCATGCCGAACGGCTTCCCGTTCTCGTTATACATTATTTTAATCTACCACACTCACTCATTCATTCACGGAAAGAGGAAAGAAATAAAGCTTGAGCAGTTATCAAAACAACCATGGAAACCAAGAGAAACGATAGTGGTAATAATTCTACGTCATATAGACTTAATGCACATGCATGCAAGACATATATCGCAAATCTTCCAAATTCTACGTAACTTTCAGAGCGATTTGTGTATGGAAGATGGAGTCACGGAGCGCAAAGTTTGAGACAGTCTTGATTGGGTGATATTTTCTTTTGAGATAGATCGGGCCAATAGTTTTATTTGTCGTGCATTTAATAAATATGAAAAAACTTGCTGGGTAATTATGTAATAACTTATCATATTCGATTTTTTATGCGGAACTGCACAGAACGGTAGAGTCATATAAAAATTTTAGCCACCGCAAGTTCGCGGTTTATGCGCAACTGCACAGACCGGAAGCCCATATAAATGTATCTACCGCAAGTTCTCCTTTCGGAGACGGTGAAGCAAATTGCGCAATTATACTTGAAAACGTGTGCTTCGGATGCAGGCATATTGTAGTCTTTTACAAACCGAAAGCGTATTTGTGCTTATTACAGAAAATTCGTAGTTTCGGTCGTGTCGTTATAGAGTATCCGCACATATAGTGCGAAATGATGCAAAAAAAGCGCGAAATTGTAGCAAAGAACATAGCATCCATACGATTTCTCAAAATAAATATGTCAGGGCGATTTGCCACAGTATAAACCAACCTAATAAAGTGCCATTTGATAGAATTGTAAATTATTTGTTTAATGATTCTCCTCTGTCACTCAAAATAATCAGATCGTGATTAGCCCTTTGTCTCATGATCACAAGTTAATGATTACAATCATCTCGTCATTATGTGCAGGGTTAAGGCGTATACTGTCTCAATGCTGTCCGAACATAAGCTAGGCATATACTTGTCACACTGTTGAGGTTTCCGACTCATCAGTTTTGAAAAAGTCGTGTCAGCAGTCACTCATCTGCCACAAGTCAGTTTTGATTCCAGGCTATATAAACCGTGACGGCCGTATTTAATCATATCGCAATCATTTTGCAATACAGAAAAAGTCAACCAATTGTCCAGAACAAAATTCCTGACATGGAGAACCACGCCAAATTGTATGCTGGTCTTGAAAAAGCAGAATCATCCTTTCAGAGAGCCTGTGAGCAGATCGTCTTTCTCAACAACGGCTAGAAGAGTTACAGCAGCGTTACGACAAGGCAAATAGAGAGGGCCGTAAATCATTCCGCTACAACCTCCGCCTACAAATAGCAGCTGGGGAAGGCCTCCGGAATACGTTCTATGAATACGCCTGCAACAAAGCTGACCTGGTGACAAGTCTTCGGTGTACGCTGTATGGACCAGAAGGTGTGGATGACATGCTTGAGGAGATGGAAATGGACGAGGAAAATGTCTGATCATTGAAATCTTATGATTTTGAAAGAAACAAAAGGCTCTTTTCAGAGCCACTCACTTTCTCCCGAAAGAGGACTTCAAACTAAGCACACAATTAATATATAGCATTTATACATAAATTGCCCATGTCGAACGGCTTCCCGTTCTCGTTATACATTATTTTAATCTACCACACTCACTCATTCATTCACGGAAAGAGGAACGAAATAAAGCTTGAGCAGTTATCAAAACAACCATGGAAACCGAGAGAAACGATAGTGGTAATAATTCTACGTCATATAGACTTAATGCACATGCATGCAACACAGATATCGCAAATCTTCCAAATTCTACGTATAGTCCGGGTGCCCATTCTGAGAAAGGGGGCTAGAAAACGAATCCGTTTACTCATTCGTGTGGCAAATTTTTACCTACCCAGCATTATACACTGGACCTTGGTGCTCAACACCAGGGGGGATGTACGCCTGTCCGAGTGGGTAGTAAGGTCTGGACGAGTTAGGAAAATCGGGGGTAGCAAAAATAAATTTCTGCTCTAAGAATGGGGTATAGGTAAATAAAATCGCCTAACTTTTCTAATATTGGTTCACTCTTCCACAACTTGGTGTTATTTTGTTCAGCTCTAAATGGAGAATCACTAAAAACCAATAGATATTACAAAGTTTTGAAACAATTGACGTCACTGTGGGGTCAACTCGAAAGTTTCACTAAAACAGTAATTTCGTCCTCCGACTGGACACAAAATTTTTTTTAGACACAAATACCGCGACGAACCGTAGGAAAGAGTTTGTAGTATCTTACTCAGTCATCGGTCATCAATTACAATGAATTTCAGCAACTTAGGCTAGGAAACGTGCAAGGAAATGTAAATAAAGATCAACTTGTGCAATAATTGCGACCACTCAAATTAAGGGGTAGGGCAACATAAATGGGAATATCTGCGTCCATTTTCGCTCGATTTCCGATAGCAACATAACAATTTATCAGGAAACTCTGTTTCATGCTTTGCCATCAATAAAAGGGTAATTAAGATACTAAATGTGCGCCGTCTGGGGGTCATTCCCAAATTATTTCAAAATCGAGCAATGGATTGTTAGGATTTCAGGAGCTGCCAAATCTTATATTTCCAATATAAAGTAAACTGGCGCTATTGAAGTGTTAGCCAGGACCTCTTACATGATTACAACAAATTATGTTTTCACTGTAGATATTGTTTATCATATGCAAATGATTTCTTCTATTATTGAGTAATCTGTGTATTTGTTCAAGTTGTAACAAACTAATATGATTCTTCTACATCGTCCACGGTCAGTTGTACATTACTGCACTCAGACTCGCACCTGCAGGCTGCTGCATGTACATGGAAGCTGAGCGGCCCTGCAACTACATCTTCCCTTGCACCCTTTTTGACAGTTACAGGCTACTAATTCTACCAAACTCTTCGGGGCGGGAGCTCTGTTCATAAGATTGGGGACGAGATTACCTATGTCATCCTTTGTCCAGCCATGTCCAACTGGTGATGGAACAGATAACTTTCTGTCCCGCGCATGTTTCCAAACGAAGCACTGGTAATTTGCACGCTTTATGTGCTCTTTTGCACTATCCATTGTAGGTGGTAACTTGCTGCTGTCGCAGTTCTTTTTAGCGAAAAGCTTATAACGCACATTATTTAGGTTAACACTGTCACTGCCATAGAGTAGAGCAATGAATCTAGTCGCAGCTGTCACTGTCTCATCCGATATGTGCTCTACATCACTTCCCATATTTCGAATGCCTACGAGAGTATCCATGTTCTTTCGAAGAACAGACAATGTTTTTTTCTTTCCAATACCATGTAGACTGCTCGTGGAGTCACAGCCTGTTAAGACATGGAAGGCTGGTAGGATATCGCACGTTTGCTCGCCTAAGGTTTCTACTGATTCGTGTATGGGTATGAAACGTGCGCGTTTTCCTGTTCCTGTATGGAACCAGAGTTCTGTAACGCCCATAGCGCGGAAGGGGTGGCAACATAACACAGCTACATCTGTGTCTGGAGAGAAAATAATCAACCTTTTCTTGTGTTGCTGTGAATTATGTGCAAAATAGTCACAGTGGACGAATATCCTACTGTCTGCTTCTTCGTGATCTGATTGGAGAAGTGGCATATTCTCAGATGAGGTCCGTGTGAGTTTCACTGCGGAACCATCAGTTGAAGCAAGGACCAACGTCTGTCCATCTACCAGTTTCTCTGGTAGATTGTTGCACCAGTCAGAATGCAGGAACAACAGCAAGTTAGACTTGTTCTTAGTGTTTGATAGATAGTGTTTGAAACTAGAAGGTAATTTGGTTGCCCTATTTTGTATCCTAACCTCTATTGTTCTCAGTGTGGAGCGCCTTGCTCTCTATCCTGATTTGATCGAATCTTCCACATCATACCTATCCGGTACTACATGAACTTCATCAGCCAGTTTAAACTTTAGAATCACATCGGACAGCGCATCTGACAGTTCGCCAAATGTCGTTCTTTTTCCCTTTGTCATCATCTGAACGACAGCCATTAGATCAGTGATGTATGCGGTTCTACAGTCATTCTTTGGGAGCGTCTCTTTCGACAGGTTATCAATTTCTAGCTCATGCAATAGAACGCTCTTGGTAGTCTTCCTCAACGACCCATCCATGTTGGCAAGTGATAATGGTACAGGTGAAAGTTCGTAGGAATGAACCTCTTCAAGGCTGATATCCCGGCTTTTTGATACAACCAGCAGGCGACTATAAACTTCACGATCAATGCTAATGGTTTTTATTGTCTGTTTGTCATTTGTCATTCTTTCCACAGACGAGCCTTTCGTCAACAAATAGCTCCATTGCTTTTCTTCCCTGATCACTAGCAGTGAGGAGGGATGAGGAGACATCGTGTGGAGCGACTGTGCCTGTGGATATGTTGACGAGGTATTTTATCTCCATCATAAGGGCTAGTATCAAATGGGTTAACCATTTTATCTTTGATGCAGTCGACAATCTTACCCACGTCTGTTTCATCTCTTTCTGTTCTACGCGAACCTAAGTCTTTGTGGAGTGGTTGTTCAGGCTTCAAACCACTCATTACTTTGAAACTCGTTGTTGCTGCAGACATAAGATGTGCCGTGAGGGCCAATCTGTCTCGAGTACCAGCTATCCCAGAAACTCCTACTATTCCTCCTTTGGTTTTGGAGTCTCTGTTCTGGGTTTGCTCCAGAGCCATGTCAGGGGACACTGTGTTAAATGACGATAGAGTAGGACATCGCGAGACAGCATGTCCCCTTCCATTTGTAAATAATTCGCGAATTTCTGGGGCTGTATCAGGCAGCATTTTCATGTCTGCCAAATACACAGTCCCCCACCTGAAATAGTTGAGATGATCAAATGCCCTGTCATAGGGTAACATATCAGTGAAGGTCTCAAGATGGAGGTTCCAATTGGAGTCTCTTTCTTCATAAAGGAAATCAAGAAGTAACCAAACCATGGCGAGGTAAAGCTCTACGAAAGGTTCTTGCCAAGTGTTAGAAATTGTATCCACAGTGGATCTAATTTCTCATGTAGTCGCTCACCAAGATCAAGAGCTGCCTGTCTGATGTCATCCCTGTGTTCGATGGCAAACGTCTGCCCTTTCTGAAAGGCTGCAACTAATTCTCGCTTCTTCGTTTTCAGTATCTGAACATCGGCCCATGGAACATACCCTTGTTTCTCTAGCCATTCGCAAAATGATTCAAATCTCAACCATGGCCTCACAAGTAAGTTTATGGGCCCGTATGGCCCTATTGTAGTGACTGCCATTCAGAAGTTTGGTAGCTACACCGGACCCATAAACATCGCTTTCACTCCAAATATCTTCCAGCCCAGATTCTTCCATCCGTTTTCCTATCAAACCCATGAAATTCTTAGCCCTGTGGAAGCCACCCAATCTAATAACAATGTGATCCAATTCTGGCGAAACAGCCCACTGGATACGCTTCGCATCACAGTATATTCCCTCGTCAAACGTGATTACAGGGTTTGTCTGTTGTAAATGTTCAGTGCAGGTGTTACTGAGAGCTTTCAAACGGGTGTATACGGTATCAAGCTCTTTGACTGGAGCTGGTATCATGGGTGGGAAAACAATTCTTGATGGCAAAGATTTATGCGGTGTCACAAGAGCATGAAAACCACTCCACCCAGGGACCTTTTGAGTGACTTGTAGATGACCTACATCTACATCAAACAGTTTCGTGGGAAAATTCCTTGCGAATATCCAAGCTCGGTTTAGCCCTCGCAATTTCTCTCGCTCAGTCGTGGAATGAGCGAAGAAGTCCACCTTGATCTTTTCTACAATTGGGATTATAGCCTTCCTAACTGTTGACACAAATTGATACAGTTTGGTTTCCTTTGCTTATAGTGTTCGTTTCTTAAGTTTTCCCTTGCGCGGCTCTTTGGGGACCAGGTGTGTTGCATCCAGCGCAAACCCGCCTTGGTAGAAAGCCATACTCATAACATGAACGCTATCCTTTCCATCAAGAGTATCCTGTAAAAAGTCAGCGTTGTCCGCAGCAGCTTGCACAATAGATCCTGGGGAAATGTTTGAAGGAAGAATTGCTTTGTAATACCCATCCTCCCCATTAAACTTCCGCAAAACTTCCTCGGCCCAAATGGTGTCGATTTGTTCGCAGTCCCAATAATTGATACTATGTCCATGATGATTCAGCATTGTGATTATTGTCTTTCCTCTGACCATTGTCCGCAATGCTAATCCCAGGCCAACATGTTTAGGCATTTTCTTTCTGGCCCCAGAATTGCAAGATATTATGTCCTGTGCAATGGATAAGATATGCGTAACCTTTTGGGTTTTTTTGTCCTCGTCCGAGGAAAAATCAGAGTCTTCTACTGACCGTTTATCATCGTCAAATGAACTTTTTGATTGTATGAGCCATCCAAGGAATTGGTGCAGTTTTGGGGGAACAATAGCCATAGCTTTCTCAAGTGTCAAATCGGAAATTTCCCATGGTTGGGTTTCGATACCAACTACGTCTTTGATGTCACTTCTTAGAATGACAGCTGCTTGATATAAAATCTGTGTGATTGGGTTTGCTGCTTCTGGACTGCTGATTGGGGATTCCGCTACCATAGCTCTGAGCTCAGCAAAACTGTTGATTATATCACCAAGTTTCAAAGTAGAGCTACACACAAGCTCTGATCTGTTTCTCTCATGTTGATTGTGAAACACAATCTGGTGTCCATATTTCTTAACGAGTCTCCGCTTAAGATTTTGTACCTTGTAGCTTTCTACGGATTTAACATCCACCTCATTTTCAAGCAGATGGCGCTTGTATATATCTAACAGATTAGACATCTCGTATGCTTTCCCAGCGGTAACTAGATCACGATTTATCTCTTCGACCAGCCCAAGGAATGCCCTTTCATATTGGTCAAATGGACAAGTGTTTTCGCTATCAAGCTGAAAACGTCTAGTTCTAATGGCTGTGTATAATTATTGCTTATGACAGGCGCGGTGATATTTCGCTTCTACAGCGATCAGGTCCTCCCCGATAATTCGTGTCATCATGACATTATCATTCCGTTGCGTAGCTGCCTTCAACAATGTTTCCTGCATCTGTGTTGTTACAACTTGAGTCAAACGTAACTCTCCGTGACATTTTTTACGCTGACAAAAAATACAGAGGGTCCAGTCCGTCGTTGACTCAAAACTTCTTGTTTTCACAGTTGATGTCGAAGCAACGGGCAGCTGTGACGGTTCACACTCTGCACTGCTTGAGTGCGCAATATTTCTATGGCTTGTGTAACTACAGTAACACGTTTTGTGCCACTTAACCGTGTCATTGGTGAAAGTAATACCCCTGATATCGGGTTTCAATCTCTGATAGATATCATCACCTCGTGCTATAGCACATTGAATGAATGTTTCAACAGAAGATTTTATTCCAATTCTAAGTTTTTCGCCCTTTTTGCTTGACTGGCATTTGATGCACTTTTCAAAATCTGTGCATGCTCTCTGCTTTTTGAACTTAAGTTTGATTCCAGGACTCTCTTCAAATGATGCCATTTCGGTTATTAGATGTATATTTTTGCAATTCTTTCCATCAACAAGTAAAATTTTGACTACTTATATGTATGCTGAAAAGAACCTCAAACTAAGCTAAACTGTTCGCGAAGACCTCAACGTACTACTAGTCGTGTGCGGAATGTGCGTCTTTCGCCACAGACAATATGTTTATACAGCGTTAAATTAGACTGTTGTATATAACATATTATAATCCGGGCAATCTGATAATAGACAGATGGCGCTCGTCGCAGTTGTAGATAACATATTATCATCCGGGCAATCTGACAATAGACAGATGGCGCTCGTCGCAGTTATAGATAACATATTATCATCCGGGCAATCCGACAATAGACAGATGGCGCTTGTCGCAGTCGTCACAGCTGGGTAGCTGTCATTAATTATAGGCTTTGGACACATCAATAATCATGCTGAAGGATCTGTTAAACAAGGGCGAACGAATCTAATTGACAGATGTACATGTATGACAGCAGAATATGTACAAATCAGATAAATATATCGTGAATAATATGGTGTCTCAGATTGGGAGACTGGGTCGACAAAAGATAGGCTTACTCCACGCAAGAAATTTTATACAGTATTTTCGACATCTGTGGTCATAATTTAGAAACGGCCCCTAGGTAACATAATAAATATGTAAATGGTACATTTATTGACATAAAAACTTTCACAAATTCATGACTAATATAAAGGTCTTATAGTTTCAGGCTGATGCAAACACATGCGTTATTTGCGTTATTTTCAACCATATGTATCCTCAGAATGCTAAATCGTAATAATTTTCAAAATCAAGAATTGTACAATAATCGTGATAATTCCAGGCAGTTTTCCCTCTAATATTCCCAGATTTTAGCATTTTTTGTTGAACAGTGTCTGGATGAGATGCTACAAGCACAGCATTTGATTTTGCAGTAGTATTATTGAATACAAAAAAATTCTTAGGCTTGACTGTATAAAAAAGTACTGATTCACTGGAACTTTGGAGACGGTCCCTTGATGACATCACACGCTTATTATTTTAAGATATATAATAGTTTCCTGTGATGCTCCAATATGTGCCAAGCACAACGACGCTTCAACTGCTAAAATTGAGTGAAAATTGTAGGAGTTACAAACATTTGAGTACCTATACCCCCTTGACAGGGCAGAAAAACAGTTCACCGACCTATGGTTTTATAACCTCTCTCATACCTTACTACCTGGGCGGGCGACTGTACATCCCCCTCATTGTTGACCACCTAGACCCAGGGTACAATACTCGGTAGGTCAAAATTTGCCACATTTCTGAGTAACTTTCAGAGCGATTTGTGTATGGAAGATGGAGTCACGGAGCGCAAAGTTTGAGACAGTCTTGATTGGGTGATATTTTCTTTTGAGATAGATCGGGCCAATAGTTTTATTTGTCGTGCATTTAATAAATATGAAATAACTTGCTGAGTTCGCGGTTTATGCGCAACTGCACAGACCGGAAGCCCATATAAATTTATCTACCGCAAGTTCTCTTTTCGGAGACGGTGAAGCAAATTGCGCAATTATACTTGAAAACGTGTGCTTCGGATGCAGGCATATTGTAGTCTTTACAAACCGAAAGCGTATTTGTGCTTATTACAGAAAATTCGTAGTTTCGGTCGTGTCGTTATAGAGTATCCGCACATATAGTGCGAAATGATGCAAAAAAGCGCGAAATTGTAACAAAGAACATAGCATCTATACGATTTCTCAAAATAATATGTCAGGGCGATTTGGCACAGTATAAACCAACCTAATAAAGTGCCACTTGATAGAATTGTAAATTATTTGTTTAATGATTCTCCTCTGTCACTCACAATAATCAGATCGTGATTAGCCCTTTGTCTGATGATCACAAGTTAATGATTACAATCATCTCGTCATTATGTGCAGGGGTTAAGGCGTAGACTGTCTCGATACTGTAGGCAAATACTTGTCACACTGTTGAGGTTTCCGACTCATCAGTTTTGCAAAAAGTTGTGTCAGCAGTCACTCATCTGCCACAAGTCAGTTTTGATTCCAAGCTATATAAACCGTGACGGCCGTGTTTAATCATATCGCAATCATTTTGCAATACAGAAAAGTCAACCAATTGTCCAGAACAAAATTCCTGACATGGAGAACCACGCCAAATTGTATGTTGGTCTTGAAAAAGCAGAATCATCCTTTCAGAGAGCCTGTGAGCAGATCGTCTTTCTCAACAAACGGCTAGAAGAGTTACAGCAGCGTTACGACAAGGCAAATAGAGGGGGCCGTAAATCATTCCGTTACAACCTCCGCCTACAAATAGCAGCTGGGGAAGGCCTCCGGAATACGTTCTATGAATACGCCTGCAACAAAGCTGACCTGGTGACAAGTCTTCGGTGTACGCTGTATGGACCAGAAGCTGTGGATGACATGCTTGAGGAGATGGAAATGGACGAGGAAAATGTCTGATCATTGAATCTTATGATTTTGAAAGAAAACAAAGGCTCTTTTCAAAGCCACTCACTTTCTCTCGAAAGAGGACTTCAAACTAAGCACATAATTAATATATAGCATTTATACATAAATTGCCCATGCCGAACGGCTTCCCGTTCTCGTTATACATTATTTTAATCTACCACACTCACTCATTCATTCACGGAAAGAGGAAAGAAATAAAGCTTGAGTAGTTATCAAAACAACCATGGAAACCGAGAGAAACGATAGTGGTAATAATTCTACGTCATATAGACTTAATGCACATGCATGCAACACAGATATCGCAAATCTTCCAAATTCTACGTAACTTTCAGAGCGATTTGTGTATGGAAGATGGAGTCACGGAGCGCACAGTTTGAGATAGTCTTGATTTGGGTGATATTTTCTTTTGAGATAGATCGGGCCAATAGTTTTATTTGTCGTGCATTTAATAAATATGAAATAACTTGCTGGGTAATTATGTAATAACTTATCATATTCGATTTTTTATGCAGAACTGCACAGACCGGTAGAGTCATATATAAATTGTAGCCACCGCAAGTTCGCGGTTTATGCGCAACTGCACAGACCGGAAGCCCATATAAATTTATCTACCGCAAGTTCTCTTTTCGGAGACGGTGAAGCAAATTGCGCAATTATACTTGAAAACGTGTGATTCGGATGCAGGCATATTGTAGTCTTTTACAAACCGAAAGCGTATTTGTGCTTATTACAGAAAATTCGTAGTTTCGGTCGTGTCGTTATAGAGTATCCGCACACATAGTGCGAAATGATGCAAAAAAGCGAGAAATTGTAGCAAAGAACATAGCATCCATACGATTTCTCAAAATAATATGTCAGGGCGATTTGCCACAGTATAAACCAACCTAATAAAGCGCCATTTGATAGAATTGTAAATTATTTGTTTAATGATTCTCCTCTGTCACTCACAATAATCAGATCGTGATTAGCCTTTTGTCTCATGATC